>OX392529.1:50274685-50482185 GCA_947623455.1 Mimachlamys varia | reverse complement strand
CTTAAGCGGTTACCAGTACAGTAGAAGTTGAAACTCGGTATTTGTAAACACGCGTCCATTTTGAACGGTCTTCTGGCTTCGGCTTGTTGTTGAAGTGGCCGGGCCCCTCCTGAATCATTTCTAATTCTTTGAATTTTTCTGTAACGAGTTTCTTGTTAGTTACCGCTTAGGTTAACTTCGTTTTAGGCTTATTTTTGCATGGTTATAACTGGATTTTTTCCGAATTTTTCATAATCACGAAAAATTTCCCGAAGTTACGTATATTGCCATTATTGGGCCATTAATTCAACGTTTGAACATATAAGGACGAGGTACTTAGTGCGTTAGGGTGGCGTTGGTCGGAAAGACGTTATTTGATGTTGAGATGATCCGGTCGAGTTGTCTGGCTTGCGCATGATCGAAATGAGTTGTTTGTATAAATTTATTCAAACTCTACCATACATTACAAGTGAAGGCAGCGCTCCCTGATTGATATTGAGATTGACGGGATTGAAAATTAGTTTATTTGGTCCAGAGGTCGCCTAATAAATTCTTGTTTGTCAAATTGAGTTAGTGGTCACATTGGTCGGGATGAGGTGGTGGGTTCGAATCCATTAGTATTTTGTAAGTGGGGTCAAATTATTATAGTTGCCTGGCTCAAATTGAAAAACTTTTTTTTGTTGCTGTGGTCGGGACGAGTTGCTCGAGTTGGTAGGGCTGCGATAGTCAGGGCGAAATAAGGTTAGACTACTAATGACTTGATTAAGAGACGGAACCTTGCCAAGATTTATGGAGATATTAGCCAGGTGGTATTGGACACGTAGTAAGCGCCTGATAAGGCAACTCCTGCGAACTCCTCATAATTGTATATGATAGAAATGTATGTATTAATTGTATTGACTGTATGAGAATTGTATATCTATGTACTATAAAGTGGCTTATGTTAGCTAGATATGGCGCTATATCGAATGTTGTTAATATTTAACCTTTTTATGCGAAAGGTCCTTTTTTAAAGAACTATATACACATATTTATAAAATGAAAGCTGGTGTTGTGCAATTTGCAACAAAAAATTAAAGGTTGTGGAAAATTAATTTGTTCGAGTTCAAAAAAAATCGAGATTGTTTGTTGAATTTGAAGTTAAACGGTGTAGGTCGGTCACGTTTGTGTGGAGCGGCCAATTTGCAACGGTTAATACTCAACAAACAGAATTGACGCATGAAGCTTTCTCTTGTCAATTGTACGATCTATTTTCAACGCGATTCCGGTTCCATTAGGAGAGGCCTATCTGCCAATGGGTTGGCATCAAAATGCGGAACAACTTTAGGTCGAAGGATCTTATCACGGTACATCTGTCCTGTCAATTTAAAGTTTAATCAAGAACATGCTAGCTTCGCAATCACCAAATGTTTTTGATCCCAGAATAGGATTCTGATGGTATATATGCCGTAGTTTTTGGTCTACAAACACGGATCATGTCGTCTGTCGGGCTAAGTAAAAAGCGGCTTTCATTGAACCTGTGGACTCTTCACCCAAAATCTAATCTTAAATGTCCGGTGACCACGTGCCTGTTGAGATCTTGTTTGTGTTCCAGTCAACAGGGGGCGTTTTTCTAGTCGTCTAAAACGAATTACCCTATTATTCAAACGTCTGTTAAGGGTAAGTCGGCTAGCAATGCCGTACCACAGTACTCTGAGCCTATTGGGGTCCTCCAAGACTGTTGGTAGTGCTGAATGGCTCTCGCCTGTCTACACCAAAGTCTTTAGTATTTGTCGTCTTTCGAGGTCTGCCAGACATGGTACCATGCCAGGTTTGGTTCAGATGCTGCATTAACCGAGAAATAGCAATAGTTGATATTTAAACGTGCAGTGTCTTGCCTGAAAGTCATTCTGCAATTACCCCTATTCAAGAAGCTTGCAATCTTTCAGCAGTTGTCAATTTGTGATGTGCATTTTTTCAAATACAGTATGCGCCTGTGTATCATTTATCCGCAATGCATGTGAAAACTCTGCTTAAGGACTTGCACAACTAAATAATTTACCATATGTTATTACTAAGCTTTCGAGCTAACAACTTAAATATTTGAAGTTCAACACTGGTGACAACAGCCTGGATACACAGAAACATACATGGCAAAGGCTTCAAGGGGCGTTTTATGAGGAATTTACTGGCATTTTAACTCGCTACAGGCGTCTGCTTCGGACAACTGGAAATTTACATGTCAAACCAGTACTTAGCCGGAACAAATTTTCAGTAGGGACTACAAACGTATGAAACACTTCATGATAGATTGATCTAGTTGTGCGAGTTCTTAAGGTGACAATGCAACATATAAAGATAAACATGAGAGACGAAAGCAGACACTGCAACCGGTACGACAAATAAAGGCTAACTTGACATAATGTTAACCATAATGACTTACTTGACCTGCTTTTAACCTTAGCTGCAAACCTGGCAGTTGAATATAGCACCACTATTGTAATCTCCTTTGGACAGGTAGCTTGGCAGATCAGAGCATCTGCTTCGGTCATGAAATTGACATCCTCGATAACCAAGGGTTGCATGTATGCTTAACTACGCTCTCTACACCCCTGGAATATGTCAAGGCAAAACTGAAGGCAGCTCAGGTTAAATAACCTGACCAATCACTAGACTAATTCCTGTCTATTAAAGATTACAAAGAGCCACAACAATTACTTTTTAGCTTGTCAATTTTTAACGTTCTGTGACCAACGGATTCTTTTGATGTACATAAAAGAGTAGAACCAGTCTTTGTGCCTCACCAACATGGTACACGGGCGCCTTCGGTTTTGTCATGACATATTTCAGGGGAGTAGAGAGCGTAGGTGAGTGCAACCCCTGGATATCGAGGATATTAAGTCAATAGATTGTTGCAAGCCTATTATGAGCTATTCAGTCATGAAATAAATTAGGGATTTAAATACAGAGAATGTTTATCAAAAACAGGAGTTATTTGAATTTCAATGGAATATGTGCTAAAAGTAAACAGTTATAAGTCAGCATAACCCCCACCCTTTCCACCAAACTTGCATTGACAAAATAATTAGAAATGTAGGTATGTCTACCTGAAATATCCAGTTACCATGACCTTCAGCTTTCAAATAAAGAACGAAAACAAAAACTATACATCATTAATTTTAATTTATCTTTTTGTTTTTGTAAACAACAGCAGAATATTAATCCATGTAAAAGAATATACAGTTTATTTCGAGCTGTTGTGTTATTTCATTGTGCATGTATTTCAAAATAAAAAAAAATCTTGAGAGTTTTCAAAACCACACATTCCTTTCGCACCAATTCAGACATTCTGAACATTCTCCTTTCAAAAATTAAAAGAAAGTTTCAAATAAATATTAACTTCAATATGAGTTCAGTGAATAGTCTGTCCTTACCAATGTCACATATTCAAAACTACAACAAACATGTAGTAATGTCACTTGTTGTCTATTTCTAGCAGATGCTAATTTAGAAAACTTCTACAAATAGACAAAAATCTCAAAAACAGCCATTAACCATAGACATTGTTATTCAAGCATGATTTTGCTCCAGAGAAAAAATAGCTGAACTGTTGAGGACAAAAATCATGTCTGGTTATTACTAGTGGTCGAAACCGATTTTAGTTTCATGTTCAATGGCTTGAACTATCAGAAAAAAAATACATATACATCTTTAAATCTATACAATATAGGAAATGGCCTGATGTTATCTGGACAACAAATTACCTTTAAAATGAACATCTTTTTCCAATGACAATAATTACATCGCAATAAGTATCACAATACATCTTTTCTGTATTGCAATATATACAATTATTGACCTTTGCTGAGGTCAATATGGTGTTGTACCGACCTGGTAGAATCAAATATTGACCGAGGGCTTTAGCCTAAGGTCAATATTTTAGATTCTACCAGGTCGGTGTAACACCATATCGATCGAATCAAAAGTCCTTAATTTTTATATTATATGTGAAACTTGTTTGCAAAAGACTTAAATTAAATTATATCTGTCTTGTTAAAGAATGAAATTTACAGTTGCATGCATAGGTTCTATAACGTCCCAATGATTATGACATCACAAATGCAATATTGACTTGGTGTTTCTAAAAATAGAAACATCAAGTCGATATTATAAAATATCGACCTCCATGTGACCATATCTTACCCAATGAGAATTGAGAAAAGACAGACAACATCAAAATATACAAAAATACATATCGCAATATGATTTAATTAGGCGTATTGTTGCGCCCTTAATTTACAGCATGTTAAACAAATAACACAATAGGAACAAATCTATTCAATTTGTTCTTTACATGATACTGAACTCTTAAAAGATGAAAACTGAAAATAGTAGGAGATATTTGCTTTTGAGTTAGCCATAAAAAAAAGAGATTTTTTTCAAACTTCATTAAATTTACAGGTTTTATTTTCAAGTAATTTAAAACATTTCAACTCTTCATCCCTACATATTAATATATGGTAAGGTTCAAATGTGACTTTAGGGGAGAAAGGGGAGAAGGGGTTAAAGTAATATACCAACCATATTTGCCATACTTAGCGCCCCTTCTGCGAAGGTATTGAAATTTTATATAAATTCCCGTACTTATTGTGATAAAGCTAAATATGTGTACAGGATGTCCAAAATTGATGACAATTACATCACACATCACGAGTTCTTCCCATTTCAGTCACAAAACATTGTACTTAAATAAAATGACTTTTTTCGTCCAGAATGAGATCCTAGTTGTGTTATCCAATTAAGCCCGCTTTGGAAAAAAAAAATTAGTCACCCTGGGCGCTAATTACAGTGAATAAATTAACCAATGAAAAAAATGAATGTAACATAATAATTTCCTGGTGAACCAAGAAAAAAATATTAACAGAAAGCTGCAACTCTACATGTACATTGAAAGCCCTAATTATTTCATCTTTGCAAGCAACAAAAAAACATTTTCAACATTAAAACCGACAATATTGCTTAAACTGAACAAGACCCACTTAGGGTCTTAATTAAATTTTTTTTCCCATTCTCAAAGATGAACTACACATTAGTTTTTGTGAAAACCTTTGAACAGTTTAAAATTATTTGACCGTGGGGTCAAAGTCATAATGATGGTGTCCTGCACATTGTCAGTGGGTAATGCAGTTACACTGTCAAGTTCATTCAAGTACTATATGATATGAATAATTTTGAGAACAGAAACATTAATGGCCCAATATATGTAACTTCAGGAAATTTTTCGAGATTCTGAAAAATTATGAAAAAAAATCCAGTTGATAACCATGCAAATATAAGTCTAAAACGAAGTAAACCTGAGTTGTAACTACCAAGAAAATCTTGACAAAAAAATCCAAAGAATTGAAAATAATTCAGGTGGAGCCCACTTCAACAACAAACAGAAGGTAGAGGACAGTTCAAAATGGACGCGTGTTTACAAATACCGTGTTTCAACTGCTTCTGTACCAGTAACCGCGTAAGAATCCATCTTGAAAATTGCTGATATCAGTTAATCTTAACTAAATCTATAATAATAAAAAATTATTAGGCTTGATTTTCGCTTCAACTTTTGCCGAAAGTTACGTATATTGGGCCTTTAATGAGTTTGGGTTACCGACAATCTGCAGAAGACACGAATTTCATTAACTAATTAGCAATATCAGGATAATCAATATGTAGACAACTGATAATTACTCTATTTGTTCTTTTTTTTTAAACCTGATAGCAACATTATCTGTATCTGAGCTTATAAACTGAAAGTAACCCTTTTTAACACTCTCTTTCAATGGGTCTAAATACAAACACCCTCAAATTGCCTGTGCCTCTGTTTTGAGTGGGACAGCTTCCTTTATTTTTCCTTTAATGAAGGCCATTCGTTCATTTAATGTTTTAAGCTTCAGCCATTCATAGTGTGGAATCTGTAAAAGAATGAAAAAGAAATTTAGATGTATGTCTTCAGGATATTGGACTGCTTTTCAGACGTAGTACCACCATCGACCGTTTCCATCTGTTCATGCCCAGCTTATGTGTTTTATTTGGCTAAAAAATGAGAACCTTAACTAATTCCAATTTATGACCAAGGATCGAGTCCCTATGGCTGTGGCCAGACCCAAGGGCCATTATTATTTTCTATATGTAAATGTATCAATAAGTACATATTGTTATAGGATGGAGATCTTAATAATATTCAAAACTGTATATGGCGTCAAAAGGTCAAGATACAAAACACGTGTGTGTACCTGTGTACCTGGCTAAACACGGAATGCCGCGACGATGATTGAAAGGATAATGGTGGCAACACAGATGTGACATTAATGAGTTAATTGGACTGTGAATTCACCTGAATAGGTGACTGTAAGGTTAGTTTTACCTGTACTGCTATAATTTAACGACACATGACTGAAATTTAAGCCAATTTTTACAAAACCAAAAAAAAATCTCTAAACACATTTTTTATCGCCAAAGCAGTTATTTTTTCGCAAGTTTGCGAATTTGGTGACCGCTGGCATGAACCCTAATAATTAAGTTATGTTGAACCAACAAAAAACATAGACATGTGTAAAAGAGCTTTCAGGAAAATGTTGTTTTCCATAGTGGAAAGAGTGTGTGATAATGGGAGTCTTTGGATTCTCATACAAAAGTCTACAGGCCTGATATTTGAACGAAAATGTAGCAGATGAAGGTTATTTTTTACCTCCAATACTGTGAAGCCCTCTTTGACCAGGTTTCTGTTCTCCATCTTTACCCAGCCTAAGGGAAGGTTGTTTGGTTTGGACAATGCGAAATATCCCCTTGTCTTCACTGCAATCCTGTTAACCAATGCATATATATGTATACAGAACTGGTTGCATATAATAAACAAATAGCTTTTTCTAAAACATCATGAGTACCCATTCTTATCCATCATCGGAAACCCATGGTACACTTCTCTGACATTTGCATACCAAGGGCCAGAATCAATGGAAATTCTCGTTTTTGTACTAAAATAGTAGCCAATCATATCGATAGTTTCAATTGTGTCGATTTTGATTAAAATATACGGTCCTATTATACGGAGATTGACATCAGCGTAATGCCTACAGAAATATACTGGTCATGGTCAGGGTCAAATCACGGACTTACATAATCTAAGTTCGTGGTAAAATGATCTAACAGAGTGTCACGAGAAACGACCATTCTGATTGGTCGAAATCTTCGAAAAAATTTCAATTCTGGGAAAAGAAGATTTAGATCGATTCTGGCCCACGGTATGCAAAAGTCAGAGAAGTGTACCGTGGGTTTCCGAAGATGATTCTTATCATCATACATCATACATGTACTTCTTTACTTTTAAGAAAACAACATTTTTCGTCCAAATCCTAGTTATGTTATCCTATTAAGCTCCCTATTTGATTTTGAATCATTATTTAATTAACTCTTTCCGTACCACTGTCGACTATAGTCGACAAATAAATGAGCTCCCTCCTCCCCGTTGTCGACTACAGTCGACACGCTATGATTACGTTATCTAAATGCCAATTAGTTACAATAAGCAGACGACACATGTAATTATCCAATAAAATGACATATAAATGATTCCCAAGATTTCCAAAACAATTTTTTATTAACGATAAACAAAAGGCTGGTCGACTCGGAAAACAAAATCAGCTGATCGTGACCTAGTTACTGGCGATAGCCACTCTATCTCAACAGTAACGTTCGACATCTATTTTTATCAATTATATCAGCTGTCTGCAGTGCATCGCAGTCTCAAAATCAACCTCTGAATATCATGTTAAAAATATCTACTCAACAACGCTAGGGGAATGCACTAACCTGAGTTTTTTTTGCAACGAAAAACAACATTTCAACAATCCACATTGTAATCAGCCATTTTGAAAAAACTTCTGGGGGCGAGCCTAGTAATGACTTCGGGTACGGAAGCCGGAAAGGGAACGAAGTACGGAAAGAGTTAAGGCATCCTGGGTGCTAAATATGGCAAATACAGAAGTTTGCTGTACTGTACCTGTGTATGTCTGTCATCTCGTCTTTTAATGCTACAGCTTCACCCGCATCATTTACATAAAGTTCAATATCTGAAACAGTTCCAAAAAAAAAACATACATTAAATCTTTATTCCTGGGATCTTAACTATCAAACAATAGAAAATTCTATTTATATTGAACACAAACCATTTTATCTAAATTGCTTTTGGTCATTTATTTAATCTTAACAGCCTAATAACAGAAAAACCCTACATGAATCTCTAGAATAGCACCCAAAAACCATTAGGTCTGTTTCTTATGAAATATCTGCATGAAAGCAGCTGAAATTTTAACCTGTTTGCGCCACTAGAAGAGACTTTCTAGGACAAGAATTGCAATGGACATTGGACATCAGTGTTTCAAGATATCTTTCCTTTTTTTCTTGGGAAATTTACAAATTTAACATTAAGAATATTCAAAGAAAAACCTAAAATACATACGTGTACATGATCCATTCATAAATACATGTATATATATACACCTGAAGAATCCTGAGAAGGCAGAAAGGCCTTGCAGTAAAGTCCGAGTTTTTTGTTGTTTTTTTATATGCATTATATATTTATTAGAACTATGATAACTCAGAAAAATGTAAAGTATTATAACATAACAAGGATTTCATACAAAAACCATTAGTATCATCACCTCTGAAATTTAAAATTTACAAGACAATTCCTGCCAAAGGGAGGTAATTACGACATGTGTCAATGCAAGAAAGTAACAAACCTATTACGTGTCCTGCTGGGGTTACCACATTTCTGGAGTAAGAACCCTCTGGAAGTTCTCTTTCAATTAAACAACAAAATTCACTCTCGAAATTGCCACTTAACTGTAAAAAAAGAAGGAGAACAACATTTTACCAAGCAACACATTCAAGGTCATTGTTCCTACATTTGTAATTGCCAGTTATTAATTAGGTCGTAGCGACCTTTTTCATTAATTTTGATATTACTTTAGTAACTTACTAGCAAGATGCATCCACACAGTTCGTCGTAGTGGCTCAAACATGGAAGGATCGTTAGTAACTTATATAATTACTTTGGTATTATCATAGAGATTTTAAGCATCACAAAACCATTAGTACAGTGGATTCTACTTAATATAACCCCTGTTAATATCACATTCCTGTTTATATCATGTTTTCCAAAACACCATTTTCCCTCTATGTAATCTATGTAATTTTATTTGATTAATATCATGTACATGTATTTTGGGAGAGAGGAATTCCTCTTATTATCATGGTTTTTTAATTAACCAATCACATAAAAAATCCATAAAATGATGTCTTTTCCTTTGATTTCAGATACAACCTGTACAAAACATTGCATAGAAAATTGTAAAAAATATCAAAAAAGGGTTTTTTTATTAAAAAATGTTATCTATACATTGAAACATCTTCATACAATGTATGTACATTGAATAGCTTACTTTTAGTTTTGGTGATTGGAATTGCACTAGATTTAGTGGAAAAACATGTTTCTCTTATGTCATATTCCTGTTAATGTCATGTTTTTGTCTGACAAATGCAACATGATATAAAGATGAATGCACTGTAACAGTGAATATTTACCCTTTGTTTTCCCAATCTCTTTAACTCGGACAAGAATGCGAGGGACTCCAATGGCATGTCCATGGTCATGGCTATGTCTCGCAGATTTCTCAAAAGCTTCAAAACTTTCCCAGGTGCATCCTCTGAAAATTAATTCAAGAATACCGAAGCGTTAATAAAATCATAATCTAAACTCAAAATCGATTAAACTAGGGGCAAAATATGAACCAAGAAAAGATTTACATGGAGACCCTTGTAAAATTACAAGAGAGTAAGACCAGGTGTTCCGGAAGAGTAAACGTCTTCTGCTTCATCGACGACACCCGCCAAGTAAATCTTTGTCACATAGTAGTAAACATGAAGTTTTCAAAAGTTGTCAATCACAACAAGTAAACACACTAATGAGCATACCCAAAAAGTCCATCTTCATGTAATATAACATACAGTACATTTGTACTCAAAAATTGGAAAAAATTAATGTATGATACACATATAAAATATGAAAAACGCATTTAAAATGTATCAAATTAGCATTGATATCAGAAGCTGCTAAATTTTGGATTTAACAATATTCTGTTCTTTATCAAATTCTTTTTGTATGTATTAGTCTGTGCATGTCTATTCCAGTCCTTGACCTATTGACCCTGATCTGTAATGCATGTTAAAAAGCCAATTAAGGGATGATTTGCAAAAGTGTTATTATTCTCCTTGATAGGCCACAAGGGTTGATTAAAAAGGGACTTCCGGGAAGTGTCAGGGTTTACGTTGAAGCAGTCTTTATATCCTTTTCAAGCATATAGAAACTGAAAAGGACCCCACTTATTTTCAGGATTCCCATTTAAACTATGCAGAAGGACCCCATTTAGTTAGGAAAGGACCCCATTTATAAAATACCCAGCGCAGACCCTGAAGTGTTGTTGTGATGATTTAGTGCCATGTCATGTGACAACCGATAAAGCAATTCCTATCATGACATCATAATAATCCAGGGCTTTTTCTGGGGTCTCTCAGGGGCCGAAATTCGGCCCCATTCCCAACGAGATTTAGGCTTCATTTTTCCCAATTAAAGGACTTTTTTCCCAATCTGATGTTACAACTTAAAAAAAATTTTTTTTTTTTTTTTTTTTGCATTTTAAAACTGAACATCTGCATCAGTTGAAAAAGAATCTATTTGAAAAGAAATATTGTCATTTTATTGCTTTTATCTGATTAAATTACATTGTATTATTTGTCGATTTGTCATTAATTTTTCCCAATTTCACTCAGGGGCCTTTTCCCAATTTACCCAGAAAAAGCCCTGTAATCACATGGCGCAAATTTGTTTCATCAACACTTCCCAATGTACATATCATATAATATGTAGCCATGATATGGCAAACAAGGGAGATAACAAAACACTTGATCAATACACTGTAGTTGGCATGCATATAATTACCTTCAACAGACATCAGCACACTAGGATGGAACAAATCCTTTATTTCTGCTTCAGAAACCATCCCCTGCTTATCCATAACACATAAGGCCCAATAATAATGAACTTGTTCATAAACGTTTGTAGCCTTTCTCATTGAATTTTCTTGCCTTTGGATCAGTTCACTGCCCGCAGCCAGCTGAATGTTGAGATTTGCAGCATTAATTATAACCTGGCTGATGTAGTTATTTTCGAAATTTCCCCTTGATTTCGAGTTCAGTAACAAGCTAACAACCAAATCAAACACATCATTCTGGGCCCACTGAAATGTGTTTAAGCTACCCAACAGATAGCACAAATTTGACACATCACGTTTTCTAGTATGGATTTTTTTGACGTTTATCTGCATGACTTTTTCACAGATTTTTTGTAGTACTTTTGTATCAGTCATGCCAAATTTCTTCATGGTCCACATCAGGAATGAAAGCTCATTGACCTTAAGAGTTGGCATTTCGTGTTCGAGAATTTTCCGCATTATCAGATTATAAAGTTGTTTTCTTGTCTTACTGGGAGACTCTACGAGGCTGACAGAATGTAAACAAGACATTAACTGTGTTTTAGACATCTGATCTAAGAACAAACTGGTACAATCTGCAATAGATTTCCACAAATCTTCTTGGTTGCTACCGGTAACCATCTGACACAATGCTATAACTTCATCTGGCTCTGTGACCTTGGATACCCTTTCTCTTAGTAACTTCTCACAAGCATGGAAGAAAACAGTTTGAGGATGTCGCAGCTGGCATTCAAAAAACGTGTTATAAATCATCACCAGATGTGGCAAGGACGTGGAACCCAAGTTCTCCTTTACATGCATTTCAAACTTGCAATATTCCTCCAGGTCGAGACATTCATTTCTCTCAGTCACATTAGAACTCACAGCCAAAGAAAGCTTGACATATGCTGTGACACATTTGATTACATTTTCAGAGGAAAGTTGATCAGGGTCTGATTTTATCAACCGGAACAGTTTCTGAACTTGTTTAACAGTAAATTCCTGTTTGTCACGATTTTGCAATAGTGTAAATATTAAGTCGGCCCTGGAATTTAGCTGTTTACTTCTGTCCACATCAGAAGCTTGTTCAATGTTTAACGGCACATTCTTTTCTAAATGTTCTATTGAGTAGCGGATACTTGCTCGACTACTTAAATGCGATATTGTAACTGGTGAAGCAGGGAAATTCAAAAACTGCACACGAGGGTACACAACTGTTCTCAATCGATAAGTAGACAAAGTCCCAATTCTCCTGAAGGCCTGGAAAGGCCTACCAAACATGTGAAGCAACTGCATCTTCAGAGCATTCAATGATCGGGGTCTGAAAAAAATAAATGAAAAAATTTATATACAATCAAGTACAGTTCTCTAATTAGATCTCCAAGTGCCAATATTTAAAGACTTCTTTGCTGTAAAAAATATGAACAAGAAATATTTGTAATGGAGGAACGGTGGTCTAGTGGTAAGATGCCAGGCTCAATATCAAAGGGTTGCCAGTTTGAGTTGTCATACTTGCCAACCCTCCCTATTTTTGAGGGAGACTCCCAATTTTGGACCCTTAAATGTTGCATTTTCAACTTTGGAATTTGCTTAAACTGTTTTTATTTTTAAAGATATGATGACTTCATCTGAAAGAGCTCAAAAGAAGCCAATAAAAAGTGTTGTTTTTCCAATGTACATGTATACACATTATAAATGTTTTCAATTTTGAGCATGCATAATCTCCCCAATGGAAATTTCAAAAAGTTGACAAGTATGAGCCTGACCACAGCACTTGTGTTGTTTTCTTGAGCAGGATACTTTACTCTGCTTGTTCCAGTCTACTCTGCTGTAAATGAGTATGTGGTTGGATGCACAGTGCTAGGAATTATATATAGAATGTCAGCTGTGAGCAATTTTAGGCAAGTAAAGATGTATGTATAGAAAATTGTGAACCGCTTTGAGACGACCTATTGGTTGTGATAAAGTGGAATATATATAAGAACCTCAAATTATTATTATCGGTATGTAAAATATGGCCATATTGACCTTACCTCTGATTTGAAAGTCTTGAGGTTTGATCAGTTATTGTTAAATATACTTAGACACAATGAACAACCTTTGCTTAGGTCTAGCTAGCTAGCTATCATTATAATCAAATCAGCATACACATACACTTTTTCTGGGCAGAAATAGTTTTTTATAGATTTCATCATCTACCAGTGACAATATAACCCACATATGGCCATGGGTGCTCAAGATACATTTTATTTTGTATTGATTGGATAACATATATGTGCCTTATATATGTGGTCTACCGACCAACCATTATTATATTATTAATATACCCACTCTTCTGATTGGGGTGGGGAAGACATAAAAATGTCATAAGATTACCGATACATAGAAAATCTTACTCTCTGCCATTTTGATTTTTTATAACGCCCAGGGATTAATTTAGGATTTTCCTCTTACGGAGAAAATATCAGCTCAAGGGGGAATGTTTAAAAATCACAAAATTACACTTTTTAAACTTGAAAGCACATTTTTCAAAAGAACAATCAACAGGGTAATCAGAAAAACAAAATCTGAAGGATTTTTGATGGATATATTGACATAAAAAATGAGGGAAAATACAATATTTCATTAAATTCTTATCACTTTTAATTTAACAAAATTTATTCTGAGGGGGAATTACAAAAAGGGAACAACATTCTGAGGGGAAACTACCCATAAACTGTCATATTAAAAAAGGCCTAGATTGATCATGATCCATGCACAATGTGATTCAAGATGAAATACTTAACCATAAAGTACATGGTTAAAGGCCCATTATACGTAACTTCAGGGAAATTTTCGTGATTCTGAAAAATTCTGAAAAAAAATCCAGTTGAAAACCATGCAAAAATAAGCCTAAAACAAAGTAAACCTGAGCGGTAACTTACAAGAAACTCTTGACAAAAAAAATCAAAAGAATTGAAAATCATTCAGGTGGGGCCCACTTCAACAACAAACCGAAGGTAGAAGACGGTTCGAAATGGACGCCTGTTTACAAATAGCGTGTTTCAACTGCTGCTGTACCGGTAACCGCGAAAGAATTCGATCATCTTGAATATTGCTGATATCAGTTAATCTTAACTAAATCTATAAATATAATAAGTTATTAGGCTTTATTTTCGCTTCAAGTTTTGCCGAAAGTTACGTATATTGGGCCTTTAAGGGGAGTTGGTTTATTTTGTATTATGTCCTATTGTATTAACAGGCAAGGTCATTTAATTATGTGCCTAGTTTTGGAAGTGGAGGAAAGCTGGAGTACCGGTAAAAAAAACCACCAATCTACGACCATTACCTGTCAACTGCCCCACTTGGGTTTCGAACTCGAACACAGAAGTGGAGAGCTATAGTTGTAGAATGTTGGGACACCTTCGTTATTTACCACTTTTAATGGCAAATGCCGCCTCAAACTTTAATTGTAAAGTTAGTTGGTTTTACCTAATCAAAGCTATATCTAAGAAAAAGTGAGACGTCTAAGTAGCAAAACAAAATATATTTTCTCGCGCACCTGTGAAATGTAGGTGTGCTTTGTAGGTTATGCATGGACTCGCTGGATATATATAATCCATGCTTACCCGAGACCTGCCCTATATTTGTAGGAGCAGTCCATTTCTACAGTACTTTGCTATGTTAATGCTGTCATAAGCTTGATATTAAAGGCCCAATATAAACTTCAGAAATTTTTTTGTGATTCTGAAAAATTTTGTAAGAAAATCCAGTTGATAACCTGGGTTGTAACTAACAAGAAACTCTTGGCAGAAAAATCCAAAGAATTGAAAATAATTCAGGTGTGGCCCACTTAACTCTTTCCGTACCGTTGTCGTATACAGACGACAAAAGAAACGTGACGTACATCTCCTCCCCGTTGTCATATACAGACGACAAATAAACGTGACGTCTCCTCCCCGTTGTCGTATACAGACGACAAGCTACTTGACGTTATCTACTTTTTGATTAGCTGGGTATAGCAGCCGACAGATGAGTTAACCAATAACATTTTACACAAAATCGACTGCGTCAGTTTATAACAAACAATTTGATAGGAGTTAAGTACCCATTTTTGTCATGTGAGTCACCCATTTAGATTGAATTTCCCGCGAGATACTGCTAAGTGTCATCACCAATGTAAACATCATGGCTTTAGCTATACATAGCGGTACCACATCTAACAAACATATTCCTGTGAAAATAAAGCTCTGTATATCTTCTAACTATAGAAGAACCGAAAAGAACATTCGTTTACATTTACCTGCATTATTTCGGCATAATATTCACTACGCAAACACAACAAAGAGCCACCATTTTGGGCGAAACGTCTGGGGGTGAGCCTAGTAATGACTTTCGGTACGGAATCCGGAAGCTGAAGTTAGAAGGCAGTTCAAAATGGAAGCGTGTTTACAAATACCTAGTTTCAACTGTTGCTGTTACTGGAATATTGCTGATATCACTTAATCCAATCTGATTAAAACCGGATCTGAATTCCACTACGTAACAGTACAGGTACACTCCGTTCCATTAAGGGAACGGAGTGTACCTGTACTGTTACGTAGTGGAATTCAGATCTGGTTTTAATCAGATTGCAGTTAATCTTACTAAATCTAAATATAACAAGTTAATTATTAGGCTTGATTTCTGCTTCAAGTTACTAACATGTATATTGGGCCGAAATTTACATATATTGGGCCTTTAAAGGACTCACACAACTAAATAATTTACTATATATATGTTATTACTAAAAAACTTTAGAGCTAATAACTTTAATATTTAAAGTTCAACACTAGTGACAACTGCCTGGATTCACAGATACACACATGGCAAAGACTTCAAATAACATTTTATCGGGAGTTTCGTGGCATTTTAGCTCGCTACAGGCGTCTGCTTCGGACAACCGGAAAGTTACATGTCAAACCAGTGAAATGGGATGGGAACACCCTCTTACATTTGACCCCATATCAACCGCCATCACATATCAAAATCTACCAAAAGTATACATTTTTGTAAAGTTAAATATCTATAGATTTCAATCAATGCAGAATATGTCAGCAATTACCTATTTAGATTATTCAGAATCACTGTACTTAGCCGGAACAAATTTTCGTTAGGGACTATAAATGTATGAAAAAACTTCGTGATAGGCTGATTTAGCTGTGAGAGTCATTAAGACAAACCAGGGACGTATATACGTCCCTGGACAAACATATGATATTTATCGCTTGGTGATCATGATACAGCTGCTGTCAGATTTGAGGTCATGGAGTTCGAGGTTATTCCGCTGATCGACGGAATATACACTACAGTATTTGATTCGTTTGATGAAACTTCTTTAACGAAGTTAATTACATCAGAAAAATCAGTAAATTTGTGTTCACACCTGGGCCTAAGCTAAGGGCCTAAGAAAAGGGCCTCAGTAACATGGTAAGGCAGTAACAACAATTCACAAAATGCCTGGCATGATAATCAAGTCCTTACGTTTACGTTGCATTGGTTTGTGATGTTGAACCAGATACATAAACTCAAACTTGAAAAGAGTACCAACAAGCTGTCTTCATCAGTTAGCTAAGTGACAACTATTGTTAATCTTAATATATCTTCGATACCTTTCATAACCATACTTGTACGTCCTTACCTAACCACACCGGCCTCCAATATTCAAGCGTTTTGCAGACCCAGTTGATATTGACGCCGATGAAGCCTGGCGGAGATAAGAAAACCACGGCAGACAATCCTGTCTTAAATGAAAGGGAAGTAATTATTGTCAGTAAATAGCCTATATTATCATATACCGAGTTTTCACTATTCAAGCTAAGTAATGTCTCGTTTAGTATCCGATATAATTCAATATTTTCCTGACCGTTTGTCATTCCAGCAGTAACAGTTTTATTTGTACGTGATATCACGGAATTAGATTAGCTATCTAAGTTGCTGGTGATATGTGTCTTCATAAAGGGGCGGATAGCCTTGAAAAAATTTGACAATTTATTTGTGCGTACTGTCGCTATTATTTCCACGATCATAAGTTCTTGATGATATATACTGTACTTTAAAATTATTTTTCAATATATTTTTTTTTCAATGGGCCTTCCTAAATGAAGAACATATTAATATTAAGCATGGCCTAACGTTACACTTTGTACATTGTACATATCATTTTCAACAACTGGCAAATTAACGGTGGCATCGCCTGTCAAGAAAACCTGTGGGCTGTGTTTCGTCACTGAAGAGTTATAGGAGGACGAAACAGCTGTATGATGCAGTTTAATTCATTTTTTCGGCATACTGTATCTATTATTAAGTTACAAGGGTGCAGCACTAATTATGAAATTTCTCGACTTTCTGTGCCAAAAATATTCGGTCACGCCATATCTTTACTTATATAGTACGTGCATTGTAAAAAAAAATCAGCGATCTTTTATAACATTGTTTTTTCAAAGGAATTTATTGAAATTCCATATACATGTAGAGAATTATTCGCTGATTCCTCCGATAAAATTTGTATAATTAACCGTAGTCGAATTCACGAGATATTGCATGCATGATACTATGTACAACAGTTTAAACAATTTTAGCAACGAGTACATGATAAAGTGTAAATATTCATCGATTTTTCGAAAACGCAGCAGGTAGAAAGTATGAAAAATATAAAATGTTATCGGGTTAAAGAGCTTATTATACTCTACAAGTATGTGCAATGTCAAGAAAATCTTTTTTAAATGCATTCATGAATTATATAGTGAAAATATGACCGAATACTTTTAGCACGGTATACTGTACTTTGAAAAACGATGTGCAAGCACGGACTTATGTGCTTATATTGTACATGGAAGCTATGCCCCTGACCACGGATGCTAGAATCTTGGATCTCGCCCCATTTTCTCACCTATTACTCTCTGACATTAATTAGAGTATAAGGCAGGTAAAGGGGTAGTCTTAAGGGTTCTGATATCGACTTTCTGATCCGCAATATAGAATGTATGTGGGATCCGCTAGTGGGAAAGGATAGTCCGAAAAAGTTTTGGCTTTCTGAGGGCAGTCCGATCCTTGCAGAGCCGCTGACTGGCGCCCTGTCCCAACATTTTGCGGATATAGAAAGGGAAGCCTGAAGAGAGCCGTCGCCATATTATATTATATCCCACAAGTAACTAACTATGTTATTGTGCACGTGTTCTAATTCAGAAGTCAGATTGGGGTTTAGTAGTAAAGGCGGTCCCAACTGTTATCACCATATTCAACTATGGGTAAAATAAGGATGAAATACAAATTGAGAAGATCTAAGGCTAATTTGAAAAAAAAATTACGTAAAATGTTAATTTTAGGTGATATGAAATTGTTGTAGACTGACGGACGGACGACAGACATCACGGTATGGCATAAGCTTACAGTGTACCTCGGTCCTTCCGACCAGTTGAAATATAAGAACTACGGAGATAAAGCTATGTATGTTCAAATTCAAACAATTAATCTGTGTTACTATACATATTATGAAAGACGTATGTCAGCTGGTTAAAAGATGAGTTTCTATATATAAGGCCCAATTTGGGCCCGGTATATTCACCTTAATTTGTTCAATGATATTTATCCTTTTGTAAATTCGACTGAAAGTTGTTTTTTAGGGGTGCCAAAAGAGGTACGGTAAATTTCAAATATATTATGCTGTTTTCTAAATGAGCTGGAAAACAGAATTGGGATCCAAATCACTAAAAAATAATTTGTAAAATTTATTACCGGTAATATTCCAGATTTCGGGTACCTATAGTGAAGAGTGGAAATCCTTGGTTTCAACAAAGACTTAGATTTTCTATTTAAGTCTATGGTTCTGATTAGCAATGTTCTAGCTGTAGCTCTGATCGATTTCTCAGTGCCAAATTTCGCCATAGAAACAAATTACATTGCAACCAATCTGACAAAATCAGAAATTCGGCAACCATACATTCATGTGAGTATATGCAATTCAAACGACATCGACCAGTGATAAAGATAGTGTCATCGCTGGGGCTCGAACTCTTTACCTTTGGAATCCATTCCGATGCTTTACCGCAGAGCTAAAAGGAAATTCTCCTACAGCTGACGCTTGTATGGTAACCTCAACATCAGATATTTTCAAAAAGATGAAGGAACACACACACACCCACATGCTGCACATTTTAAATTTAGTAATAGATGTACAGTATGCCGAAAAAAATGAATTAAACTACAGCATACAGCTGTTTCGTCCTTCTAGGACTCGTCAGTGATGCTACAAAAAGTGAAAATCGAAATTTTCTAAACTAATGTAGAAACAAAAGGGTCATGTGCGTAAAACTTCTTAATAATTTATAAATTTAGAAGAAATATTAATTTAGTACTGTATAATTTCAAAGCGTTTACAACGAAAGCGTGTATAGTATGAACTGTGACTCTACTCAAATGAGATAACTTTGGCTATGTAGGCTCCAGCAAACCTCGAGGACAAGATAATTCACCAGCAGAGTTTACCATGTGACCTCCTATCCTAAAAGATGACGTAACACACACATATACTGCATTTTTTTAAATTGGGTCTCTCGATCATTATTTAAGGTACAACGGACATTACAAAACCTACGTTTCACAAGTTCCAGTAACTGATCGTTGGTAGTTATAGTTGGAGACTTTGAAACAATATATCCGCTTAAAATATAGCTCCAATTTACACGACATCTCTCAAAACACGATGAACAGATTTTGGTGCATCATTCTCCAGTTCATTCATAGCGATGCTGTTTTCACCACCCTCTCCGAAACAATTTCCCTGTCTTCATTAAAGCCCCAGTCACACCGGACCTACGACCAGGTTACGACCTAGTTGCAACCGTTGCAACCTCACAATTGGTCGTACGATCAGTCACGACCTGTCCCACGACCACTGCGACTAGTCGTGCGCTCATGCTACGATTTTCCTGCGATTCCGAATTTTTTCGGTCGCAACTAGGTCGTAACCTGGTCGTAGGTCCAATGTGACTGTGAGCAGTCGCAGGTTGCCACGACTGATCGTGCGAGCAGTCGCCGGTTGCCACGACTGATCGTGCGATTGGTCACTGATCGCACCACTCATCGCACGATTGCCTACGATTGCCTTCGATTGCCTACGATTGATCTTGCGATCAATCTTCTCCAATCGTAAGTCATTGCGCGACCAAGCGCACCACCAATCGTACGATGACCTACCGCCAGTCGTAGGACCAATCGCAGTATACGATCGCGACTAGACATCGCAACAAACATTGCCGATCGGTCGTAACTCGGCCAAATCGCCCCCAATCGCACGATTCAGAAATCGTTCGATCTGTTGTGACTATAGATTAAATAAGATAATAATAGATACAATGTAACTTATGTATGCTATGCGCTACTGCTATAATCTACTGCGGATTATCAGTTTAAGACTCACATAGCTGAATAATTTACTATATGTTATTACTAAGCTTTAGAGCTAATAACTTAAATATTTGAAGTTCAACACTAGTGACAACTGCCTGTTCTTACAGATATATACATGGCAAAACCTTCAAATAACATTTATCGGGAATTTCGTGACATTTTAGCTCGCTACGGGCGTCTGCTTCAGACAACCAGAAATTTACATGTCAAACCAGTGAAATGGGACGGAAACACCCTCTGACTTTTGACCCCATATCAATCCGCCATCACATTTCAAAATCTACCAAAAGTATGCATTTTTATAAAGTTAAATATATGTACCTATATATTTCATTCAATGCAGAATATGTCAACAATTACCTATTTAGATTACTCAGAATCACTGTACTTAGCAAGAACCAATCTTTGTATGATACACTTCCTGATAGTCTGATTTAGTTGTGCGAGTCCTTTACGTATTATTACTGGTAATAAACGCCCGCCTCAAGACTGTTTGCAAATCTATGATATACCTTTATTACATATTCTAACAATTTCCCATTAATATTGAAACTGTTAAACAAAACAAAACGGGCCATGCTCACTCATATTGGCAATAATATACCGGAACCGGAAACACGTCACAATGATCATTCACGTGTGCCGGAAAATTGTCATATTCATTATGACGTCATTTGTTGATGTCACGTGTTATTTCTATCAACGAGACACACGACTTCGGTCACGATATATTTCGCTCTCACTATTTTCCACGATTTTTCCAAGTTTTGTTTCCAAGAACTACACAAGGATCGTCACAGACAGAGTTATCTAGGTAAGTGACTTGGGACAGGTACGATTTTCCAGTTTTGTAAGGAACGTTGTCCTTAAAGGCCCAATATACGTAACTTCAGGAAATTTTTCGGGATTCTGAAAAATTATGAAAGAAAATCCAGTTGATAGCCATGCAAAAATAAGTCTAAAACGAAGTTAACCTGAGCGGTAACTAACAAGAAACTCTTGGCAGAAAAAAATCAAAAGAATTGAAAATAATTCAGGTGGGGCCCACTTCAACAACAAACCGCTGGTAGAAGACAGCTCAAAATGGACGCGTGTTTACAAATACCGAATTTCAACTGCTGCTGTACTGGTAACCGTGTAAGAATGCATCTTGAATATTGCTGATATCAGTTAATCTTAACTAAATCTATAAATATAGTAAGTTAGTGGGCTTGATTTTCGCTTCAAGTTTTGTCGAAAGTTACGTATATTGGGCCTTTAAAGAAAGGTTTTTTTCTCAGAGTTCAGTCGCCGACGGATTGTAGCGCTAGAGTACAGTAGAGGGAGGGGTAGTATTATGAATGTTTGGGGCGGGGATTACAATGAACATACTTTCATAAAATAATGTTTTTACCGGCTAAAGAATGTACATATTATAAACCGCAATATTAACATTTATAATACGTTTATCGTGGCTGATATAATGATTTATTAATTGGAATCTCTCTGGGCCATGTCTCAAGACCATTTGACTTTGAGAAAAATATTACTGAAGTTAAAGCGTGAACCAGGATCCAACTTGTGTCAATACTGTACCAAAATCAGATCACCCTTTGAAAAAAAAATCAACAAATGTTTCACCAGTTAACAAGACTGACATTTAATTGTGCATAGTTATTTTTTTTCTCTATGGGGTGATTATCTTTAAACTGATGTAGAATCAGTAGTACTACAGACAGTAGCGTTAGACTTATTTTAAAACTCCAAATAATTTTGTTGCGTTATCAAAAATGGCGCGCGCAAAGATGATGTATTTTGTTTGGCATTTCAGGAATAAATTTAGCCTGAAGAAATCATCATGAAATATCAAAATATTGACAAAGATATTTATGTTCTGGTGAAGTGAAAAATTTTGCTGCCAAAATTAGCATGTGTGCGTTACAATGTACGTCATCTTGTGATCCGTTTTGGGTATTGGGAGTTGTCCATGGTAGGTTAAATGTATTTTCTTCTTTTAAGAATTTCTTGTTTTAAGATAAAAAAAAAGAAGCTAAAACTGTTCTTGGACCTAATACATGTTGTAATTCCCTTGTTTTCTCCCTTTTCAGACAAGCAATGGATAACGTACGTATGATCAAGAAAAGACAATGGCGACCACGCCGCGCAGACGACCAACAACCACGCGCTCGTAATGAGATTCGTTTAATCAGGCTGGACGATCCTTTGGTAAGTACTGTCAACTGTACAATCTTAAGTAGGAAAGTTGTTTTCAATTGCTGCTTAAGATTTGGGATCGATGATGGAACTCTTTAAATAGCCACCGACTACAATCTAGTTTGTACATTTTAACAGTTCTGCCAAAAGATTATTTGAAATGGGCTAACTTTGGCGGTCACTGTACATTTCTAATTCAGACGACAACTTACACCAATGTAAACTACATTTATATAACGATCTTTGGGGTGTTTTTCAAAGAAGTGTTTTTGAAAAAAAAATTAAACAATTAAAGTAAAGGTAATATCATACATTTAAAAAGAATCATTATATATTATCTTTTTACCAGAAAGTTGTCCAGAATACAGGCAGTTGCCAGGACCAAGTCATTGCCAATGGTAATCGTTGTTGGTCAGAACCAAAACCAGCTAATGACAGATTCCATTGGTCTAAGCCAAAACGTGAGGAAGCTGCGACAAACAAACAGGTACTTTGTTTCTTTATTAGATAGACTAGATGTAAATGTGTCGGTTACATAATTCCCTTTTACTAAAATGTGAAAAATAATTTTCCTCTGTGGCCGCAGTGGTTAAGGTGTCCTGACATTCTACCACTAGCCTTCATCTCTAGGTTGCGAGTTTGAATACCACGTGGGGCAGTTACCAGGTACTGATCATTGGTCGTTCGTTTTTCTCCGGGTACTCCGGCTTTCCTCCCACTCCAAAAACATGGCATGTCCTTAAATGACCCTAGCTGTTGATAGGACGTACAACACAATAAACCAAACTAAACCAATAATAAAAACTTATATGTTATAAATATATAAAATGTAGTTCTTTTTATATATACTAAACATATTAGATAAATCACAAACAAAGACTGACATATCTCAACTTGCTGGATTCTTAAAAGCACACTTCCGGTTTAGTTCGTTATGCAACCATACAACACACGTTTCTCATTATTAATGGAACAACTCAGCTTGTTAATTACCAGTAATAAATAACTTTCATTGAAAAATATTTGAACTACTTCCTAATGAGAACCTTCTTTTAAAGATTAGTCCTACCTCTAATCTAGCATTTTCTTCCTACAGAAATGTCCATTCTCTGACGGTATGAATACCAGCGCGACTGTTCATACCTCTGACGTCATCAAGAAAAGTCGTCATACCTGCAATGACAAACCTGACTATGATTATTCCAGGACTGCATTCTGCTCATCTCTGAAGGTATTAAATGCAATATCTTGTAATGAATTTGTAGTATATGTTTTTCCCTTTCACTTGCTTTAGTTCTACAATCTGTTTTCAGTAGTTCTCGTTTCTGTATTTTGTCATAAACATTTCTTTCTTATTTCATGCTTGTCAGTTTTTTGTTTTGTCTTTTTGTTGCTCTACTTTATTCTTTCTCTCACTCTCTCCTTTTGTCCATCCTCCAAAGGAGCACTCAAGTGTCCAAGACAGTGTCCATTGTGATATTAAGCACAGGACTGTCCTTGGTCCAGCAACCAAACCTCCTTGGTAAGGGTCAGAGACGTTCAACTACTGAACAGTTTATTATCTAACATGTAATATCAATGTTTGTAATGTAAATTCCCCTTGATGGTCAGCTTAACAAACAGGGTTCCTTCAATTCAAGTACGTTTCATAGGACAATCAACATTACTTGTGAAATGACATATATTTCCCTTTTTTATCAGTTCGACACCTGACAAGAGGGCTTAATGCTGAAATTGAATCTGACGATGATTTTGACTACAGCCTCGATCTGATGGTAAGTTTATCGCGTAGTAACGCTGTATTGAGATCAGTCAGTATAATTTACGTAATCAGTGCCTACAAAATCTAGGTATGGCATGGCAAAGAGTGTTTAAATCATTATTGGAAGTTTTTGTCAAAAACATAATACAATTATGGATATTGAATAAACTTCGCTAAATGAAATTGTTTTCGCATTTCCGTAAGCTCAATCAATAAAAAAAATCAACCAAGACAGAAAATCGTATAATCAAGCGTCTGACAACATGACATGTGTATCCTTTGTACTTGGATAAAATACTGTTTTTGTTTGTTTTGTTCTTTGCTATACTATGTCTGAAATTTGACTTTTCTTTTTTCTAGGGGGAGTACACTCTCAAAGCTAGTGACGTCACCAAGAAACCGACGCCCTTTAAGTTCGAGTCTGTATCGGTCAAACAGCCAGCAAATCCTGTCAGTGACGCACTGTTGAAGACCGACCAACGACCTTCCCCTACCGTGTCCCTGGATACGACCTGCTTGCTTCCTCAACAGTTCACTCCCGAGATCGATCTTGGAATCGTGTTGGATACCCCACAATACGTCGGAGAGTTTGATATCATTATAAACAGTAGGCGGGGCTATACGTACATTAACTACAGCAAACACAGTGGCACAAAGAGACGAATCGCCTATGACGATGAGGAAGAAGTTCATATCCCTCGTAAAAGGTCAAGGACACGCTGAATCAGATTCAAAATAAACTTTTTTTGAAAGTGTGGATGTGGCGACTGAATGATGTGGCAATATCAATATAGTAATCGTAAGAATGTGTCAAACAAATTATACCTAGTTTCTGTGTGTGTGTTTGTGTCTGTCTTTCTGTGTGTGTGTTTGTGTCTGTCTTTCTGTGTGTGTGTTTGTGTCTATCTTTCTGTGTGTGTGTTTGTGTCTGTCTTTCTGTCTGTGTGTTTGTGTCTGTCTTTCTGTGTGTGTTTGTGTCTATCTTTCTGTCTGTGTGTTTGTGTCTGTCTTTCTGTCTGTGTGTTTGTGTCTGTCTTTCTGTGTGTGTGTTTGTGTCTATCTTTCTGTCTGTGTGTTTGAGTCTGTCTTTCTGTCTGTGTGTTTGTGTCTGTCTTTCTGTGTGTGTTTGTGTCTGTCTTTCTGTGTGCGTGTTTGTGTCTGTCTTTCTGTCTGTGTGTTTGTGTCTGTCTTTCTGTCTGTGTGTTTGTGTCTGTCTTTCTGTCTGTGTGTTTGTGTCTGTCTTTCTGTCTGTGTGTTTGTGTCTGTCTTTCTGTGTGTGTGTTTGTGTCTGTCTTTCTGTCTGTGTGTTTGTGTCTGTCTCTCTGTGTGTGTATTTGTGTCTGTTGTCTTTCTGTCTGTGTGTTTGTGTCTGTCTTTCTGTCTGTGTGTTTGTGTCTGTCTTTCTGTCTGTGTGTTTGTCTGTGAGGTTGTGTCTGTATCTGTCAGAACATTTGTCATGTGACTAAAGCTCTTTCTTATACGTTGCGCATCACCGATATGTGTGCAGGTCTATTTGTCAGCATGTTCGTCCGTGTGTGTGTGTTTATCTGTCTGTCTGTCAAAACATTTGTCATTTGACTAAAGCTCTTTCTTACCTGAGTCGTATGACCGATATTGGTGCCGGTCGTTCTGTCTGCGTGTTCCTCTGTGTGTCTGCATGTTCGTCCGTATTTGTATATATATGTCCAAGGAAGAAGCTTACTACAGTATTTGGTGGTTATTGACACTCAGAGTGGTACTTTAATCATTTTGACTGTCAGAACATTTGCCATTTGACTAAAGCTCTTTCTTATCTGTTGTGTATGACTGATATTTGTGTCGGTCTTTATTTGTCTGCACGTTCGTCCGTGTGTCTGCATGTTTGTCCGTATCTGTAATATATGTCCAAGGAAGAAGCTTACTACAGTATTTGGTGGTTATTGACACTCAGAGTGGTACATCAATCATTTTGTCTGTCAGAACATTTGCCATTTGACTAAAGCTCTTTCTTATCTATGTCGTATGACCGATATTTGTGCCGGTCTATTTTTCTGCATGTTCGTTTGTGTGTCGTCTCCGTGTTCGTCCGTATTTGTTTTAGATCTGTCTTATTTGTTGCGCATGTCCGAAATGACGATGTACAAACACATACTAAATGTCTTATAATGGGTTTAATACCTGAATGTGTGGGGGTAAGTGTATCCATTTGTAAATTTCACCCTGTAGCTTTTATTATTGGTGAGTTAAGGTATAGATCTGTTTTTAAATGTCACAGTCACACTGCATTTTTCATAATTGATATATAAATGGATATCTATATATGATGTGTAAGATTATGTATAAAGTGAAGATAGCGTATACGTATATTTATATATCTAGTGTGTAAGTAGTTGTAGTGTGTGTTGATTGCCGATCTGCTTTGTAGATCTTATTGTACATTAAATTATTGTAAATACAAAATATTTATTTTTCTATATATTTATTTGTTGTTGTTGATTTAAGTCTTAATACGGAAGTCAAAGTACTTAACGTTTAAACATCTAACAATGGTACATACATTCGAACCTCGCTATCTCGAAGTCGATTGGACCATATGTGAAAACTTATCCGAGTTATGGGGAAACTTATTTGATTTATCCCGAGTATTCGAGTTACGTGTCTGAATGACAATGTAAAGCTTGGCAGGGACCGAAAACATACTTCGAATTAAACGTGGTCTTTGAGTTATACGAGTTCGAGATAACGAAGGTTTGACGGTATTATCCAAAATTTTTTAGGAAGTCATTTTATGGGTCCTAAGTTTAGATATCAGAAAGTTTCAGAACAAGTGTTTGTAAAGTGTTTATAATTTTTCAACCGATTGGCATGACACTTCACACAAGTATTCAGACACATCACCCCTTAAACGACTTCGTGTTTCAACTTGCTGTGGCAAAAAACTAGGTCACCACTACTATATATAGAAATTGACAGAAATTTGACGTCACCGCTCTACAGGCTGCATTTCTTTGCCGTTGGCATGAAACTTTACACATGGTTTCACAAACATCATCGCTTGTACGAGTTTGTGTTTCATCTAGCTGCAATGAAAAATAAGGTCACTTGCTATTTTATAATTATTTTTACAATTCTGTTTCATCCATTTGATAAAGCTCAATGTCTGGTTGATCACTTTTCGTCTATTTCCACTTCTTCTGATAATATTGATCCTTTACCGCCTGTTCCGGATTCTCCTAATATACTTAATAATATACTGTTTCATGAACAGGATGTGAGGGATCTATGCCAGGATTTATGCCAGGAGATTCAACTGTTTATCAACTGCTATCAATGTACAACATAATTATTAATAAATTAGACAAAGGTTTGGAAATTAGATCAATATTTTGTGATGTGAGCAAAGCATTCGATCGTGTTTGGCATCCTGGCCTATTATTTAAACTGGAAATGTATGGCATCAAAGGTAAGTTACTTAACTGGTTTAAGGATTACCTAACTAACCGTAAACATAGGGTTATGACAGAAGGCTACTTCTCGACATACAAACAGGTAAGTGCCGGTGTCCCCCAGGGTTCAGTCCTCGGTCCTTTTCTATTTCTGATTTATATTAATGATATTGTAGAATGTATAACTAATGAAAAAAAGCTCTTTGCTGACGACACTTCCCTTTTTAAAGTAATAGAAACCAACCCATTAGATGCAGCCAATAGCTTATCTAGTGATCTTAATAATATAGATACGTGGTCTAAAAAGTGGGACATTACTTTTAATCCTTCTAAGACAGAATCAGTAACATTTAGTAGAAAAAGAAATATAGTATGTCCTGACATTATTTTTCAAAATGAAATTGTAAAAAATGTATCTAATCATAAACATACTGGCTTATTTTTGTCCAAAGATGGAAAATGGCATCATCACATTAACTTTATTTATACCAAAGCCTCCAAACGTGTTAACTTATTGAAATCTGTTAAATATAAAATGAGCCGTAAATCTCTCAACATGATATATACTGCTTATATTCGACCAATATTAGAATATGGTGATATCATCTTCGACAATTGTACTCAGCAGGAGGCTATTCTTCTCGAGTCTATCCAGTTAGAAGCAGCTCGAGTTATAACAGGACTGCGTAGAGGATCCTCACATTATAAACTTTACAGTGAACTTGGCTGGGATTCTCTTGCTACAAGAAGGAAAAAACACAGACTAACTCTTCTTTACAAAATTATATCTGGTACTGCCCCAAATTATTTAAATGAGTTAGTTGATCCACATTATAATCATATTAATGACTTATACTTATTTCGAAATGAAAGAATGTTCACTACTCCTCTATGTAGAACAAATATTTATGCTAAAAGCTTTATTCCTGCTACACTCAATGATTTTAACAAACTTCTAGCAAGGGTAGATCTTACGAGAATTACATCTCTCTATCACTTCAAAAAAGTTATATCTGAAATTTATAGCGATATGTCACTGGACAATGACATGAACCATGCTTACACCAATGCAGGTAGCAGAAAATTTAACATTATACTGTGTCAACTTCGAAATTCAGCAAGTAGTTTAAACCTTGATCTGAATAAAGACCATCTTACTGATACACCGTCATGCTCATGTGGGAATGCAAAGGAATCTGTCCATCATTACTTTTTTAACTGTAGGAATTTTGATGCCCCCCGTGATATACTAAAAGAAAAACTAGTTGATGTTGATCACAATCACTTCAACTATTCTTTTATCAGGTTGTGGTGATTGTGATGATCAAAAAAATATATCTATCTTTTAAGGCCACTGCAGAATACATTAGAGCTACAAATAGACTCTAACTCCCAGAGTTGTATACATGTAAATTTGCTAGTGTGATTAACTGTTTACTTGTTTATTTATTTTTTTTTTATCACTCAACATATGATAATCCATTCCATAATCCATAATCCATTCAGTAAACCGTCAGCAATCCATTAAGAAATTACCTATTTACCTGATGTATGGCTTTCTCTGTACATCTTTCTTACCCTAAGAAGCTCCCCCCCCCCCCCCCCACTCTTACAACCTCCAATAAATTTCTCACCATCTTATATCCGATATAGGTATGTTTTGTATTTTATGTATTATATTATGTAATGACTAGCATATAATAGTAAGGACAACCATATCTTAGCAGAGTAATACTAATTGTATATTTCAACTTATACAATTCTGTTATTTATTAATCTATTCAAAATTTTAAACCCCCATATCTCACTCAATATTCATTGGTATCTCCACTTAAGATTAAATGATCTCATATATGTAAATTAGTGAAACTCTGCTAGCTATATATCTTCAAAATATTGCTTTTCTTAAATCTCATATATATATAACTTTAAATGATGTATCCATGGCTGGTACCTAAAACTTATGGGTGGATGACCAGCAGCTATTTGCTGTTATGGACTTTTCTGGTCTGTATCCCATAGGTGGAAGGATACCAGTCATGAATGCAGGGTTTACCTTTTTCTCAACAAAAATAAATTAAATGAATTACATTAACTATAATAAAATTAAATCAAATGAATATATTTAAAAGTTGTCCTTACTTCAACTTATATCTCATTGTGTATATACTCATTGTTGCTATTTGGAGAGAACTAATATAGGCTATGCCTGTTGTTCAATCCTTTTTCTTTTTGAAATAAAATTTGTTGAAATTGAAATTGCTATTTTATAGAAAATGGCAGAAATTGGGGCGTTACCGCTCGACAAGCTACATTTCTTCATTATCAGGGGACGTATAGTGATGATATATCGTCAGAAACATACTGTGGAAACTTCCAATCAATTATTATGAGAAAAAGTGCTACTTTGGGTAACAAACTTTGAAAAGATGCTAAGGTTATTGGCCATCAATGGTGGAAGCGAATTTATTCGTAAAATTTGTAAGAGTTGCCTCTCTTCTACCAAAGGCCAAAGTGGTCGCGGATGTGGAAAGCCCGTCAAACAATTTCTAGTTCAAATTGTACATGGTAAAAAAACTAGGTCATTGTTATTATAAATAGAAGGTCCGTGCCATGAAATAACATTTATCCTGGACGCATACCGGCTCATGAAAACATGCCTTTTCGAATCACTCAGCATTTCTCTTTTCAATTTTAATATTGAATGTTGAAGTTCGATAGTATTAGTATCGTCTGCGATGCCTTGTTTACAGGGAGATGAATGCTTTTATTTAAGATATGAACTGAAATAGGCGGTATCAAGAGTGTGAGACACAAAATGAAAGTTTATTCAACAAACGCTCCCTGCAGCACTCAGAACACAGAATGTCCTTGATGTGGATGACAAAAATCGAGTATAGTACACAATACATCCCTCACAAGTATCGATATGTTTTATTTTCATTAGCTACTAAATTATGGCAATAGCGTCCTTGGTTTTTCCCCGCCTGAACGACAGCCATTTTGTAGGTAATTAGGTGATGACTAATCAACAAAACGTGCTGATCCGGAATGGAAACGGACGATTTCCGGACTGCGTCTTTTTATTCATATACCCGGTCGGTATTCACCACTGAACTGTCAACGGGACAAAGAGGTCAAGTGTGACCTTTGACCGATAAACAGCAAAATCTAATCAGTTGTAGAACTTTATAGGGCTGTGATGATATGGTCTGAATATGAACCAAATCTATTCAGAGGTTCATGAGATATCAAGGTCCGGACGGACGCACGCACGGAAAAAGTGATTATTATATACCCCTTACTTAAGATGAGGGTATAAAAAAACTAACGCCTCGCATCACAAATGATAGGAGCGAAACAGGAAGTAGTTCAATGACTGCATAACCAGATAGCAATAACGGTTTAAATAGTGGCATATTGGTATAATAATTCATGATTTATAATTCAAATATCGGTACCTGTCATTTTTGGCCCGTGTGAGAGGGGATTTCAAAATCTGTTATTTGTGTACGCCATAAAATGACTGGTAGCCTTTAAGTAAGTTTTGACGTCATACATTTACTCTTTAATGGATAGAAGCATTGACTTGTAATTCGATAAGGTCAATTTCTGATTTCGTGGGATCTGGTCAATATTGCAGTAAAAAGGCATGACCGACATTGGACTGCCTTGTCTAACGCCAATGGAAAATTTAAATAAAAATCACAAAAAATACTTCTCTTTGTTGTCGTGCGAGGTAAATAAAATGTTTTAATTATTCCTTCGCGAGAGAGTCGTTGAGGGTATATAGGGATCGCCTACGTACATACGTAGGTACATGTACGTATCTCGAATGACGTCACCGCTTTACAGGCTGCAATTCTCGACCGATTGGCATGAAACTAGACACAAATGTTAACAAACATCATCCGTTGTACGCGTTTGCGTTTCAAGCTGCTGTGGTCAAAAGCTAGGTCATTGTTACTATACATAGAAAATAACAGAAATTTGGAACTAGGTCAACATTTTTGGAAGTCATCGCTCTACAGGCTACATTTCCCAATTGATTGGCATGGAACTTAATACAAGTGTTCACAAACCTCATCCTTTGTACGAGATTCAATTTCATCCTGCTTAGATCAAAGACTAGGTCACCATTGCTACATGTATATATAGATATTGAAAGAAATTTGAAACTAAGTCATAGTTACTTCATGTATATATATAAATTGACAGAAATTTGAACGTCATTGCTATACGCGCTGTATTTTACAACCAATTGGCTTGAAACTTTACACAACTGTTCACAAATATCAACCCTTGTACAAATTTGCGTTTCCACCTGCTGCTCTAGGTCACCGTTACTATATATAAAAAATAACAGAAATTTGGAGTCACCGCTTTACAGACTGAATTCCTAAATCGCCTCGCTCGTAACTTCACAAAAGTGTTCACAAACATTATCTCTTGTTCGAATTCACATTTCAACCTGCTGCTGTCAAAATAAGGTCACTGTTACACTATATAAACATTGACAAAAATCTCAATCTGATTAAAATCATATCTTGATCTCCGCGCCGTTACGTAAACTTCTCTCTGCTGCGTTAAGATCTGAGATAATCCAATAGAGGGTCATGTCCCGATGACCTTTCGTATTAGCCAATCAAATTACTACTGGCAGAATCTTGACAGCAAAATTTTGAGGCGACAAAGCTTGCATAAACACATTTTTCCGTTTAGTCATTTCGTCACCAAAAAGTTCGTGCGGAATAATGTGACGAAATGGCTTGCTGCAAGATGACAGGTCGTTGGAAAAATATTTTAGCGTTAAGTAAAGAGGCGACAAAGGTCATCTGGACGTGACCTCTTATGGGATGTTGTCAGATCCTTGTAAAACGGAGTGAGAACAAGGATCTGTATTTTAATCAGATTGCAAAAATCTGAACGTCACCGATTTCCGGGCTGCATTTCTCAATCGATTAGCATGAAACACAGGTGTTCACAAATATCATCCGATGTACAAGTTTGCATTTCCAACAGCTGAGTTCAAAATCTCGGTCACCGTTGCTATATATAAAAATAACAGAAATATTGACGTCACCGCTTACAGGCTGCATTCTTAGTTTTTGATAGTTTTTGATCGCAGCTGGTTGACACACGAACTCGTGATGGTGTTTGTATACACCTACATAAATGTATGTAAATGTTCATGCAAATTTGTTGAGAAATACAGCTTGTTGGATAGTGACGTCAATTTCGGTCAATTTCTATTTATAGTAACGGTAACCTAGTATTTGACCACAGCAAGTTGAAACACGAACTTGTACAAGGGATGATGTTCGTGAATATTTGTGTAAAGTGTCATGCCAATCGGTTGAGAACTTTTCAACACTTACGAAACACTTGTTCTGAAACTTTCTGATATCGAAACTTAGGACCCATACCTTACCCATATACATGTAGCAAATGACTTCCTAAATAACTTTGGATAATACAGAAGAACCTCGTCATCTCGAACTCGTATAACTGAAAGACCACGTTTAATTCGAAGTATGTTTTTGGTCCTTGCCAAGCTTTACATTGTCATTCAAACACGTAACTCGAATACTCGAGACAACTCCCATAGATTTCCTATAACTCCCATAGTTTCCCCATTACTCGGATAAGTTTTCCCATGATCCAATTGACTTCGGGATAGCGAGGTGCGACTGTATGTACCATAGCTAGATGTTTAAGCGTTAAGTACTTTGATTTCTTTATTATGACTTAAATCAACAACAACAAGAACAGATATGAAGAATGAAATATTTTAATTTGGTACAATAAGATCTACACAGTAGATCGGCAATCAACACACACTACAACTACTTACATACTAGATAATCATAAGTACACGCTTAAGTTGCAATCTTACATATCAAATACAGGTATACATTTACATAACAATTATGAAAATTGCAGTGCGACATTTAAAAACAGATCTATACCTTAACTCACCAATAATAAAAGCTACAGTTTGAAATTTACAAACACATACACTTTGGAGAGAGCTAAAACAAATACGGACGAACAAACAGGCAGAAACTGGATAAAATGTCTTTGACACATTCTTACGATAACGCCTAATATCGATATTGTCATATTTATTCAGTCGCCACATGACCAGCACTTTCTCGTCATTACCATCCACACATTCAAAAGTCTATTTTGGATTTGATTCAGCATGTCCTTGACATTTTACTGGGGATAGGAACTTCTTCTTCATCATCATAGGCGATTCGTCTCTTTGTGCCCCTATGTTTGCTGTAGTTAATGTACGTATAGCCCCGTCTACTGTTCATAATGATGTCAAACTCTCCGACATCTTCTGGGGTATCCAACACGATTCAAAGATCGACTTCGGGAGTGAATTGTTGAGGATACAAGCAGGTCGTATCCAGGGACACGATAGGAGAAGGTCGTTAGTCAGTCTTTAACAGTGCTTCACTGACAGGAGTTGCTGGCTGTTTGACCGATACGGACTCGAACCAAAAGGGCGTCGGTTTCTTGGTGACGTCACTAACTTTGAGAGTGTACTCCCCCTAGAATGAAGAAAAGTCAAATTTCAAACATATTAAAAGAAAATAAAAACAGAACAATCAAAAGCAGTATTTTATCCAAGTGTAAAGGGTACACATTTCAAAACAAATCTTGTCAGATTTTTTTTCTCTTTTGAATGTGCAGACAGAAGTCCAAAATAATTTCATTTAGCGAATTTCTTAATGCAATATCCATAATCATCGTTAAAACCCATTATTGTATAATGTTGTCGGCGCAATTACCGATGATAACTATTATTTTTTTCCATGACATATATTATGATCAAGTTACAAGCCTGAATACGTAAATAACAGGGTTTTTCCTGGGGCCCGCACATTTAACAAATTTAGGGGTCCCGGGATTTCCATCACCAATCATATACAATAACATATATAAATTTTGGGAGTCCTTTGGAAATTTTAGGAGTCACAATGCAGGTTTTTGTAACTCAGGAAAAACCATGAAATTATATTTCACTTTTAGACAATATGTCTAACCCGATAAACTTACCAACAGTTCGAGGCTGTAGTCAAAATCATCGTCAGATTCAAATTCAGCAACAGGTCATTTGTTGGCTCTCCAACTAGTAAAGAAATATATGCTATTTTACAAAATGTGTTGTTTTTTCCATGAGATGTTCCTGGATGAAGAAACCATGTTTACCAAGCTGACCATCAGAATAGAAATTATACATTACAAACATTCATAAAGCATGTTAGATAATAAACTGTTCAGTAGTTGAACGTCTCTGACCCTTACCAAGGAACTTTGGTTGCTGGACCAAGGACAGTCCTGTGCTTAATATCACAATGGACGCTGTCTTGGGCACTGGTATGCTCTTTTGGAGGATCGGACAGAAGGGGAGAGGGAGAGAAAGAAGAAAGTAGAGCAACAAAACGAAAGAAACCGACAAGCATGAAGTAAGAAAATAAATGTTTGTCAAAATACAAAAACGAGAACTTGGACAAAACAGATTGTGGAACCAAAGCAGTGATGGAAAAACTAAGACAACATACTACAATATATTACAAGACATGGAAAAAACCAGAGGCTTTGAAGCACAATTTTATATTAAATACCTTCAAAGGTGAGCAGAACGAAGCCCTGGAATTATTATAGACAGGGTTGTCTTCGCAGGTTTGACGACTTTTGATGACGTCAGAAGTATGAACAGTACAAGTCGTGCAGGTATTTTTATCACCAGAGAAGGAACGTTTCTGTATACAATGCAGGAAGAAAATGCTAAATTAGAGGCACAGCTAGCTTTTAAAGAAAAAACAAAATTTGTAAAATTAACACAATTCATATAAAAAATGGGTGGGTTGGGGGGGGGGGGTTGTCGAATAAGTAATCTTTTGATAGAACTGTTAAAATGTCCGAACTGGGATGTATGATGCTAAAACAAGATCCTTCATCAACCCTCAATATTAAATAGCAATTAAAGATCTAAAGTCAATTGCCATTCTTCAATTTAAGATCATTCTGTTGACAGTACTTACCAAAGGATCGTCCAACCTGATCAAACGAATCTCATTACGAGCACGTGGTTGTTCATCGTCTGCGCGACGTGGTCGCCATTGTCTTTTCTTGATTATACGTACGTTATCCATTGCTTGTCTGAAAAGGGAGAAAATAAAAGGAAATCCAAACAGGTGACAGGTCCAAGTTTCAGGAACGTTTCACACTTTTTTTTTTGTTAAGAGGAAACTTCTGTTTAACCTGCAGTACCATTAAACCGGATCACAACTTGATTTTTATTTTTTACTGCAATGTTTTTTACTTCGCCTGAACATATCTTTGTCAGCATTTTAATGTTTTATGATGATTGCTGGAATATGTATTGCTATGCCTGGAATGCAAAACAAAATACTTTTTTTTGGACGTGCCATTTTTGACAACGCAACAAAAAGTCAAATTTTGAGTTTGAAATATATATTTACTGAATATATTTTGTAAATGCTTTATTAGTGTTTATATTATATTAATAAACCTAAAAAAAAATTCTCTACAGTAGACAAAAATTATCGATTATTGAGTATAATAAGATGTTGCCAGTTAACTGTTGAAACATATAAACTGTTAATTTAAAAGTGATATTTTAAAGAGTGATCAGATTTGATTACAGTACTGATACAGGTGAGATCCTAGCTCTGTGACTTCTCGAATTCCTTGTAATTTCCTTGAGACATGGACTAGAAAGATCCTTTACTAACTATAACAGTCATAATAAAGGTGTGTTGCTTGCAAACATTATTTCATGAAAGTACAGTGTAATGCAATATACATATATATCCGGACACGTAATATTTCCGCTATAATACTGTATCAATACACTGGTAAAAAAATGTTGGTTCTTTCATCTGATGTATTTCAAACACTTTCCAGTGCTTAATTTCCCGAAATATACACTGTACGAATATATATGAACAGTGACAAAAGCAAGAAGCCGTTTTGTTCTTTATTCTTATATAATATAATACAATGTACCACTGCAGAAATCGTACAATATCTCATGGAATCGACTACGGAAAAATTACATAAATGTATTAATGTAGGAATGGGCAAATAGTTCTGTACATGTATGTGGAATTTCAATAAGTTCCAGTGAAAAACAAAGACAGGAAACTCATTGAAAATTTGTCAAAATGCATGAAATATACAGTGAAAAAATTTCACGGCCAACATACATGCAATTTTCTCTACTTTGTGTATGAACTTGATAATTGATAAATAGGCTTAGAGATGTAAGTGAATATGACATATTTACATACCATTAATTTTCTCCATCTTAGTAAAGATATCGTAATAGGACGTCGTTCTTTTGGAACAACAATTTGACTGTTTAATGTGATTTTTTTGCCAAATTGAATAATTCAAACTATAATTTGTAACTTGAAATTAAGGGAGGGATATGTTTGCGATTTTTTTTTTGATTTTTTATCTTATATCCCTTGTGCTTACTACAAGCAGCGTATATTTCAATGATTCATTCACCTTCCTCCGAACGATAATGCTAACCTGAAGATTTATTATTGTGTTAAAAACTTCTTCAGTCTGTTTTTCAAATTGCATATGTAGGTTTCCCGTTGTGCTTAGTTATGCCCGTTTGATTTCATGCTGATCAGTAAAAACAAAATGGCGGAAAGGCGGCCATCTTCGATTTCGCATTGGAAGATTGTTAACTAATTGCCAACTTCTAGAGTTATCTTTCTCATACTAATATTAGTATTTCGTTTTTCTGGGATCTATTGTTTAATGTTCATACAGACATATTGTGCTTACTATAAATAAGTACTAATATTAATACCCGGCCTCCTATGGGTCTGTCCCGGCCGGGTATTAATCGGTCCCATGTCTCGTAATGGAGCAAGCCCGGTTTGATTCACACCGGGCGATTTTTGCATCGCTTATCGGCCGATTGGTTCTCATCGATAAATATACTTGGTTATAAATCATTACTGTTTATCTCCTACTTTTAATTAAAATCCATTTAAAATATCGTTAAATATTAAGTTCACGTAACGAACCATCAACTGAAATTAGTAGCGGCACCCATGATTAAAACTTAAGTAAATTGTTTGGTTTCTTTTCTGAAGAGTTCCTCTAATTTTTTTAATGGGCGCGCGCGTGCGGACCAAATAAGGAAGTCGTAGTAAGCCATAGTAACTCCATATTTGGCTATGCAGGCCATATATAAAAACGAGATCTGAGATAACATCACACGTGAACTGTCATGGCGGTAGTTTCTTGTGTTTGTCAAGAAGGACATTTCTGGTTCTGCTTATTTTGTGAAAAAAATATTAAACATGGTAAACACTGGATATTTCAGCAATACTGTATTATTTTGACAACATTATGCTCACATGATGTGGTAATTAAATGAAATCTTACAGATTGAACACTTTTGATTTTGCTGCACTACCAGGCATGGGACCAGTTTGTACCTCTAACGACGCAATATATAAAAAAATCGTCTCGTCGTGAAGAGCTACGTTATCGCAGCTAACTATTAATGTGCTCCGATGCACGGGATATTCTTTATCAGATGTCTTAAATATTTATATGACATATAATTTATATATGTTCTAAAATTAATGAAAGATAGTTTTCTACATACGCCACCATATCTGTTGTGAGATATGACATAGAATGATATGAAACGGAATTTTTAAATTGCTTCATTACACCTGGACGCTCTACCTCTGAGCTAAGGGGACATTCCCTCTAGCTTGAAGCTTCAGTGTAAAACGCGACCTAAATCCTATGTACAATTACAATCTGCTACACTACCCCTCTTTTTAAATGTGTTAACCCATGAACACCACAACCCATGTTATATCTCCACTGACACGTCAGTAAGGGCCATGGGCACCATTTGTAACAGGAAAGAGAATAGTGCGCTTCCACCAGGGATCGAACCCTCGATCTCCAGGTTCTAGTTGGACGCTTTACCACTGAGCTAAAGGGAAATTCCCTCTAGCTCGAATATAGAAGGCGACCTAAATCCTATGTACAATTAAAACCTGCCCCATATTAATCATACTTTTAGGTTGGTATATGATATGTCTACGTCATTATTCAAATTTGTATTACCTTACAATAACATACATTTTATTATTGAAACAAACCAGTATATGTCGTTTCAACTTTGATCTGCCATTGTTCCCGTAATTAATCGCCATTTTGCATTTCCAACTGGATCTCGGGTGTGATTTGTTTGTTTTGTTTCATTTTGTGTCTAACATACTAAAGCCATTTATTTCCATGTAAATGGATCGATATTCATTTGTGATAAAAATTGACATTTTTGTTGAATTGTTAAAGCACTGTACTAAGTTGTACATGTAGTTTGAAACAAAACTCGTCAATCTAAACAATTTGCGTGTTATTGGGTTTACTCTAAATACTTGCTTAATCCCTATTCTGAAACCTTCTGATATTGAAACTTAGTAACCCATACAACAAAATCACTTGCGTGTAGTGACGTCAACCTCATGAATTTGTAACGAAGTGGCCGGCAAGGTGTCGAGAACTATGAGACACGGGAATTTTGCGTGTTTTTGGAGGAAATGGAGATTATTTCTGCGGAAGGAGGATACATTTGACTTGAATTTAGGAGGTTTATAAAATAAAAATTATCCATCTTTCCAACGGTACCAAGCGTTTTTTCGTACCTCAACTAGAAATGAGAGTTTTGATGCAAGAAAGGTAGGTGGGTCGATTTTTCGATCTGGAAAGCTTTCCACAGCTTTTATGACTACTGAGGGGGCATTTTTATCGAAAATTGGTCTTAACCCCCCAAATGTGTAAAAATTACTCTAAACACCCTATTTTAGGTCCAAAACTAGCTGTAACAAATTATCAGGTCCCTGTGCACTACCAGGCATGGGACCAGTTCGTACCTCTAACGACGCAATATAAAAACAATCGTCTCGTCGTGAAGAGCTACGTTATCGCAGCTAACTATTACTGTGCTCCGATGCACGGGAGATTCTTTATCAGATGTCTTAAATATTTATATGACATATAATTTACATATGTTCTAAAATTAATGAAAGATGGTTTTCTACATACGCCACCATATCTGTTGAGAGATATGACATAAAATGATATGAAACGGAATTTTTAAATTACTTCATTACACCTGGACGCTCTACCACTGAGCTAAGGGGAAATTCCCTCTAGCTTGAAGCTACAGTTTAAAGGCCCAATATACATAGCTTTCGGCAAAACTTGAAGTGAAAATCAAGCCCAAGTCCTGATGTTACGTATATTGGGCCTTTAAAACGCGACCTAAATCCTATGTACAAATACAATCTGCTACACTACCCCTCTTTTTAAATGTGTTCACCCCGAACACCACGGGCACCATTTGTAACAGGAAAGAGAATAGTGCGCTTCCACCAGGGATCGAACCCTCGATCTCCAGGTTCTAGTTGGACGCTTTACCACTGAGCTAAAGGGAAATTTCCTCTAGCTCGAATATAGAAGGCGACCTAAATCCTATGTACAATTAAAACATGCCCCATATTAATCATACTTTTAGGTTGGTATATGATATGTCTACGTCATTATTCAAATTTGTATTACCTTACAATAACATACATTTTATTATTAAACAAACCAGTATATGTCGTTTCAACTTTGATCTGCCATTGTTCCCGTAAATAATCGCCATCTTGCATTTCCAACTGGATCTCGGGTGTGATTTTTTTGCTTTGTTTCATTTTGTGTCTAACATACTAATATTCATTTGTGATAAAAAAAGACATTTTTGTTGAATTGTTAAAGCACTGTACTAAATTGTACATGTAGCTTGAAATAAAACTCGTCAATCTAAACAATTTTCGTGTTATTGGGTTTACTCTTATACTTGCTTAATCCCTATTCTGAAACCTTCTGATATCGAAACTTATTAACCCATACAACAAAATCACTTCAATAGCTGTCGAAAAATACATACTATTGTTAGAAGTTTTAGCGTTTCATAACTTTCAGTACTTTGATTTAATGAAAAATCACAAGTCGATGTCGAGAGCAGCAGTTTACACATCCTACGCTCTCTACACCCCTGGAATATGTTATGGCAAAACTGAAGGTTTTTCATGTGAAAGTGTCTATTTTAACGACATGGATTATATCAAGGCAAAATTTGAAGGCACGTGCAAGCTCAGGTAGAACATCCTTGACCAATCGCTAGGCCGCATGCCTGTCCTTTGAAGATAACAAAGAACCACCACCGACTTCAAAGCCTGTCAATGTTTACCGTTATGTGGCCTCGAGATTCTTTTGGTGTACTGGTCGAATCTGTCTCCATGCTTCACCAACAAGGTGCTGCACACGGAGCCTTCGGTTTTCCGGGGATGTAGAGCGCGTAGGTGATCTGCATGAACATTTTTTGTTATTGGTGTCGCCATCTGTCTGTAACCTTTTTTTCGCTAAAAGTGACATTTCAGTTTGACCTGCACGTGGATCCGGGAATAAACAAACAAACAAACACAAAATATTTGTAAGATATCAAACCAAGCTCGGTTTATTATGATGTTCACGGTAGGTATGCATGCAGTATTAGTAATTTAATCTACTTGTACATGCAAATCTCCTTTGGATAAAAACTGCTAGGTTTGAGGAAATAACTACTTTTTAGTATTTCTTTTTCTTTGAATTAAGAGATTGAGGATGAGCGGGAATGGCTATGGTTCGGAGGAGAACAGAGAGTGTAAATTTTACGCTCCCAAAACATGCAACAATGCATATCATATTGAGTACAAATTTCACAGACATTTACGTGGATAGAAATTATATAATAGTACATGATTTGTGAATTTTAGTCTTCATTCTTTTAAAATTATTTCAATTAACTGTTATTATTGTTTTTTTATTTAAATGTGTAGCAATCATACGCGTATATAGATCAGCGTGATTGTTTAAGATTGTTTGTGTTTTGCAAATTAACCATGCTTAAATAAAATAAAATAAAATGAATGTAAGAAACTGAGGGAAACATGAAACTATTAGAGAAGCAAAACGTTTTAAATTGGGTTATATGCACCCGACCTATAGTATTTTCTCGTCGAATACTATTATATTTAGTATTAATTTAAAATGTTATTCTATTTTATACAGAGTAGTAAGCCAGATTTTACTCCTGTGTACACACAATATAAAATAAATCTGGCCCCTGTGCTCCGTCAGGTAATATGACCGTACACGTGTGTCAATGATACACCACCTGTCATGTTCAGCACGTGCAGATCATCGCGAAATGATGCGTTATATATGGAGCGAAAGTTCATCGTGTAATGATGCGTTATTGAGCGATTCAGACGTTTATCACCGTAAGAGGACACCTAGCCCGGAGGAAACTTAAACTTGGAAGAGGTAAACTTCTTGGTACATGTAACTTTTATAATTTGTTATTGGTCAAGGAATCATATACGGATGTGTGGGCAGTATCTATGTGTTCAGATTGGTCAAACTCGGTACATTGTACTTTCGGCTGATAGGGAGAAAAATGTGCGTGCCGTACTTACACGAAGGGAAGAGGACGGCTTGTGGGAGTGGCATGGATGGGGACGGGAAGTGGCGTGGTCGGTAAGGGGAAGTGACGTGGGTGGGGAGGGGGAGTGCTGTGGTCGGTGAGGGGAAGTGACGTGGGTGGGGAGGGGAAGTGCCGTGGGTGGGCAGGGCGAGTGCCGTGGTCGGTGAGGGGGATGTGGCGGGGTCGGTAAGGGGGATGTGGCGAGGTCGGTGAGGGGAAGAGACCTGGTGGGGAGGGGGATGTTGAGTGGTCGGTGAGGGGGATGACGTGGGTGGTGAGAGGGGGTAACTTGGGTGGTGAGAGGAGGTAACTTGGGTGGGGAGGGGGAGTGACGTGGGTCAGGTGTAGTGACGTTGGTGGGGAGGGGGAGTAACGTGGGTAGTGAAGGGGGTAACTTGGGATGGAGAAGACGCGTGGATTTGGAGGAGGTGTATCAATTCATTTTACAGGTCAATATTGTTTGAATAAATAATAATTTTTCATGAAATTTGTTTTCCTTTACATAAAAAGTCATTGAAAATTTATTGAAACGTAGATTTATTGTAATTAAACGATAACGTCACGATACCACAATTGGTACGCTATCCAATTTGGTTCACCGTCAGATATTGTTAGAGTTTTTCCTTATACTTTATAACAAATAAAATATTTATCAGCACGTCAACCCATGTTGAAGCTTTGGCGAACAAAATGTATGGAGAATACTTATTAGTTTAATTCTGAAAATCGGATTCAGTTCTTTATTGTTTTTTTTTTTACGATTTTTGTTACAGTTCCGTTAAACAGTTCATCGGAGTCCCTTTCCATCTCGGCTTTGTTTTTAAATCCGTCCGTATATGGTTAAAGCAACTTGGATTATGATTGAAAAACTGACTATTTTGGTCAGTTGGCGACAATTACAATACCTGGCCTGGAAATTTGAAACCGGAACTGTTACCATAGCTACCTATACATGCGAGGAAATGGAGAAAGAGGATGAAGAAAAACTGATAGGGAAATGGACAGATGTCAAATCGTTACCATTGTTCACGCCGCAAAGTCGTCCGGTGTGTTTACATCTCATACGAGGGAAGGAAAGATGTGTTTGGTCAAATAGAAAATAAAAAGACGAAAAAGCGACCGTACTGAAAAGCGACCGTGAGTCTCCCTGCATGCCCCCACTGTCCACCGAAACATTGACATCTTTTCGTATTCTGTAGACAAGAAAATATTCATTCATTTTTATGTGGATACAGTAAATGCCGTAATATAGATAACTGGTAATAATTCAATAAATCTTAGATGGACATGGTTTGTCTCTATAATGTGGTCAAAACCAAATATTTTTTAAATGATGCTTTTCTATTAGTAATTGTATTTAAATAATCATCCTTCAACACTACCAGTGCAATGTAGGATTTTTGTGATTTACAAAAAATAATTCTGTTACTTTTTGATATTTAATTCTTATATTTCGAAATCTGTAGACAATCGGAAAGGTGTTCATTTTTCGTATTGTTTTTTTATGCAATTTTCTGTCTCTATTTCTATCTTTGAAAATCAGATATGTACCGCGAGTTTTAAATGAAGGGCAAAGAGAAGATGGCCGAAAGGTACGTATTGTAAGTATGGCAGATTGTGGATTTATGTTAATGAAAGATTATTCTGTATCATTCGAAATATGAAATAAAACATTTCAGAGTTCTGTGTGATTGTATTTATCGCGCGAAAGTTTCACAAGAAAAAGTGAAGACAAAAAGAAGATCAAAGTAAGTACCCAGCATGCACCCACTGCCCATTTCCGGTTAATTATAACATTTCCGGTTCCTATCATCTTTCTTACCTTGTTATCTTGATTAATACTAATGACAGTTATTTCCGTACCCCAAAATCAGAAGCTGAAAAATGGGTTCCCTTATAAATAGAGTACCACTGAATTAAATTGCTATTTTTTTAAAGCTTCAGAAAGACAACGATTATAGTTCAAAATGTATTAAAGGAGATAGTTCTGTCTGTTAAAACAATTATCATTTATTTTCGGAACTCTCCTGTCTTTTTCTTGAACTACGGATATTTTGCAGAAAACGTACACAGTACTGTTTCTAGGCAACGGCGTTTTTCAAATACATTATTTACCATATTCATATGGCGTATTTTAAGCACGTCATTGACAATACATATATTTTGCAGTACATATCGAGTGAATGGCGATTTGAGTACGTTATTCCCAATAAGGATATTTTCGAAGCGAATATCGAGAGAACGGCGTGTTTGATTAAGAACGTCTTTAACCTTTCGGAAGCTTGCATTATGTGTAAAGAGAATTGACTGTTTTTAAGGATAGGTGTTTTGCAGCAATTATCGAGATTTATCTAGATGTTGTTTCGTTAATTTCTATACGGATAATTTGCATTAAGTATCGAACGAACGCGTATTTGCAGTGCGGCTATTTTGCTGTACATATCGAGCACAGGACGTAATTTTAAGCACGTTATTCTCGTTACGGATTGTTTTTATTGGAACTATCGAGCGAACGGCGTATATTGTGTACGTTATTTACCTTACGGATACTTTTCAGTACGGGTCAAGAGAACAGCATACTTTTAAGGAATTTTTCAACCTGACTGAATTTTGCAGTTCGTATCCAGCTGATGGTGTTTATAACCATGTAAGTACATTATTCACTTTACGGTTATTTTGCATAAGTTATCTGGCGAATGACTTAATTGAAGAACGTTTTTCAGTTTAAAACGGCGTTTTCCAAATACGTTATTTTAAGTTATTCTTTTAGATAGAGTATATCAAATAGAATTCAGAATATATGGTAGTAAAACACAGAAATTGTTATGTATCGTCAGTGGCGTTAAGTGTCGTGATAGCTTCCACAAAACGGATATTTTTGCACTACGTATTGAATGAACGGCGTATTTTTATGTGAGGGTTTTTCACAATACAGATATTTTGTAGTAAGTATCAAACGAACGGCTTATTTTTATGTGAAGGTAATTCACAATATGAATAATTTTGCCGCACATATCGAACGAATGGCGTCTTTTTATGTGAACATTATTGAAAATACGGATATTTTTGCAGTCCATATCGAACGAACGGCGTCTTTTTATGTGAAGATTATTCAAAATACGATATTTTTGCAATACGTATCGAGCGAATGGCGTATTTTTATATGAATGCTATTCACAATACAGATATGTTTGCAATACACATCGAGTAAACGACTTATTATTATGTGAAGGTTATTCACAATGCGGATATTTTTGCAGTACGTATCGAGCAATCGGCGTATTTTTATGTGAAGGATATTCACATAACGGATTATTCACATAACGGATATTTTTGCAGTACGTATCCAGCGATCGGCGTCTTTTTAGTACATAATTCACAATACGGATATTTTTGCAGTTCATATCGAGCGAACGGCATACTTTATGTGAAGGTTATTCATAATACGGTTAATTTGCAGTGCGTATCGAACGAACAGCGTCTTTTTATGTGAGGATATTCACAATACTGATATTTTGCAGTACACATCGAAAGAACGGCGTATTTTTAGTTCGTTATTCACAATACGGATATTTTGCAGTACATATCGAACGAACGGCGTATTTTGATGTGAAGGTTATTCACATAACGGATTATTCACATTACGGATATTTTTGCAGTATGTATCGAGCGATCGGACTTTTTTTTGTACATTATTCACAATTCGGATATTTTGCAGCACATATCGAACGAACGGCTTCTTTTATGTGAAGGTTATTCACAATAGGGATATTTTTGCAGTACAAAGCGAGCGATTGGACTCTTTTTAATACGTTATTCACAATTCGGATATTTTGCAGCACATATCGAACGAACGGCGTATTTTTCTGTGAATGTTATTCAAAATACGGATATTTTTCCAGTACATATCGAACGAACGGCGTATTTTGATGTGAAGGTTATTCACATAACGGATTATTCACATTACGGATATTTTTGCAGTCTGTATCGGTCGATCGGACTTTTTTTTGTACGTTATTCACAATTCGGATATTTTGCAGCACATATCGAACGAACGGCTTCTTTTATGTGAAGGTTATTCACAATAGGGATATTTTTCCAGAACATATCGAACGAACGGCGTATTTTTATGTGAGGGTTATTCACAAACCGGATATTTTTGCAGTACGTGTCGAGCTATCGGCGTCTTTTTAGTACGTTATTCACAATGCGGATATTTTTGCAGTACATTTACGTATCGAACGAACGGCGTATTTTGAAGTGAAGGTTATTCACACTATGGATAACTTTACAGTACACATCGAACGAACGGCGTATTTTTAAGTGAAGGTTTTTCACAATACGGATATTGTTGCAGTATGTATCGAGAGAACGGCGTATTTTTATGTGGAGGTTATTCACAAAGCGGATATTTTTGCAGTACATATCGAGCGACCGGCCTACTTCAGGACTCACACAACTAAATCAGCCTATCACGAAGTGTTTCATACGTTTGTAGTCCCTACCAAAAATTTGTTCCGGCTAAGTACAGTGATTCTGAATAATCTAAATAAGTAATTGTTGACATATTCGGCATTGAATGAAATCTATAGATAATTAACTTAACAAAAATGTATACTTTTGGTAGATTTTGATATGTGATGGCGGATTGATATGGGGTCAAAAGTCAGAGGGTGTTCCCGTCCCATTTCACTTGTTTGATATGAAAATTTCCAGTTGTCCGAAGCAGACGCCCGTAGCGAGCTAAAATGCCACGAAACTTCTGATAAAATGTCATATGAAGTCTTTACCATGTATGTATCTGTGAATCCAGGCAGTTGTCACTAGTGTTGAACTTCAAATATTAAAGTTATGAGCTCTAAAGCTTAGTAATAACATATAGTAAATTATTTAGTTGTGTGAGTCCTTTATGTGAACGTTATTCATAATACGGATATTTTGCACTACATATCGATTTTTTGTATGTTATACACAATACGGATCTTTTCACAGTTCGTATCAATACATTATTCACATTTTCGATCGACATTTTTCACAAAATGGATATTTTGAAACTTACATTACGGATTTTGGCAGTACGACTCTAGAGATCGGCGAATATTTGATACATTATTCATATAACAGATATTTTGCAGTACGTAACTAGCGAACGGTGTTTTTCGAGTACGATATTTTAAGTTATTCTTTTAGACACAGTAGATGAAATATAGGCAATACATCAGAGAATTGTATCGGCGGTGACGTTAAGTTTGGTGATAGGTGTCAAGAAGAATGTCTACATTCAGTAAAATTATGTAACAAGGAATTGCGATGAAACAAAGCAATATCTTAAACAATGTAAGTACCAAGTACGATCAGATTGGTGATATAGTCAGGCTTGTATTTATATCTATATTTACTGGTTTTATCATCATTTCCTCTTCTTCTCAAACAAACATATACATTTATATGACGACATTGTTTTTAGCGGACGTATGTATGGTTAATGCAACTTGGATTATGATTGGAAAACTGACTATTTTGGTCAGCTAGCGGCAAATACAGTACCTGCCCCGAACATTTGAAACTTGAACTGTAACCATAGCTACAAATATATTCAAGGAAATGGAGAAAGAAAAAAAAAGAAAAAAGAAAAAAATGAAGAAAAGAGGATAGGGAAATCGACATCTGTCAAATCGTTCGAATCGTGCAAGCCTCAAAGTCGTCCTGGATAGAAAGATGTCATACGAAGGAAAGATGCATTCGATAAAAAGCAAGAAAAAGAAGAAAATCAACCGTGAGTCTCCCTGCATGCCCCCACTGTCCTCCGAATCATGGGCATCTTTTTGTAATATGTAGACCAGAATATATTTTTCAATTTTATGTGGTTTTAATAAATGTCAAAATAAATATAACTGGTAAAATTTAACGATTGTTAGATGAACATGGTTTGTCTAATATGATGAAATGGATTTCAAACCTGTGTTGGTTTAATGATGTTTTTCTATTAGTAATTACGTTTAAATAATCATCCTTCAGCACTACCAGTGTAATGTAGGATTGTTGTTACTTATAGACATTATCATTGTTAATTGCTAATGTTTATATTTCGATATCTATAGACAGTCGGAAAGGTGTTCATTTTTCGTATTGTTTTCTGTCAATGTTCTGTCCAAACAGTTAAGGTGGATATCTGATAACCGTTTATGACTCATGTTTTCTGTAGAAGTTTGAAGTTGTGTGTGAATTCTAAGTGTGTTTAATTGTTAAAATTAAATAAAAAAATACTTGAAATAAAAATTAATTACTACAGAGACTTTAAAATTAACAGAAACTGAGGTAACAAGATTTCTTTTCAAAACAGTTGAGCGGTAAGCGTATTTGATCTTTGTGCAAAATATGAAATTGCTAAGTGTGTGCTTAACTGAGGTGCTAGAGGTAAATGTTATGCAAAAGAAACGAAAAATTTCTGGTGCTAGCTCTGAATAGCAAGTGTACATTAAGTGCAATAACTGGGTTTTCTTCATAATTTTTTATTCAATTTCAACCAAACTTCACCATTTTACTCGGAAATGTATATACTTTCAGTAAGTTACTTTATTTCACATCTGAAAGGTTTAGGGCCCTTTAAAGGACTCACACAACTAAATCAGCCTATCACGAAGTGTTTCATACGTTTGTAGTCCCTACTGAAAATTCATTCCGGCTAAGTACAGTGATTCTGGGTAATTTAAATAGGTAATTGTTGACCTATTCTGCATTGAATGAAATCTGTAGATATTTAACTTTACAAAAATATATACTTTTGGTAGATTTTGATATGTGATGGCGGATTGATATGGGTCAAAAGTCAGAGGGTGTTTCCGTCCCATTTCACTGGTTTGATATGTAAATTTCCGTTTGTCCGAAGCAGACGCCTGTAGCAAGCTAATATGCCAGTAAACTCCTCATTAAATGCCACTTGAAGCCTTTGTCATGTATGTATCTGTGAATTTAGGCAGTTTTCACAAGTGTTGTACTTCAAATATTAAAGTTATTAGCTCGAAAGCTTAGTAATAACATATAGTAAATTATTTAGTTGTGTGAGTCCTTTAATGGAACTAGCCATGTGCTTGACCTATATAACATTTTCTGTGCTTCCGGATATTTTTTTTTCAAAAACAGCCACTGTCATTGAGTGTTTGCACATTTTTCAGTGTGTAAAAACTATTTAATTTGACAAAAAAAACTTCAAAATTATTTAAAATCTGGCTAAACATGGCCCTGTGTTGAAGCCTGTAATGTTGGACTGACCCTCATACTCACGTTTTTAATTAAGTTTGGTTCAATTAACTGTGATAATTAATCTGCGTGCGTGTTAATAAAACTTAACTGATATGTGCACCAGGTTTTAGCATCCAAATTTTGATAGAACAAAGACCTAGTGTGCTGTCCTCAACCCCCCCCCCCCAAAACCCCGTTCCTACTCTGCCGTGTCATTCTCAGGCTTCTTCCTTCATGCAAATTATAAATGTATGTGTGTTTTATAGTCCTAAGAAAGCAATAACTAGAACAATCACATAATAAGCTTGTATAATTATTGCACATGTGAGTTTATATATGTGTATGTGTCACGTACATGTTTTGGTGGCTAAATCCAACTTAATATTCCATATTTTCAGTAAATTGTAGATATTACTTTATTCCTGTCACAATATATACCTTGTTAAACATCTTGTTTATTGATTTAATGCGTTTGTGTACTTTGTTTACTCATACAATAAGCCGTTTATAGCATTATATCTCCCCTACCCCCAAGATTCTCCCTGTAAAATGGAGGCACCCCGGGGAGCTAGAAGTGCTAAATGTAAGCTGGTGTAATTGATAGATAAACAGTTAAGGTGGATATCTGATAACCGTTTATGACTCATGTTTTCTGTAGAAGTTTGAAGTTGTGTGTGAATTCTAAGTGTGTTTAATTGTTAAAATTAAATAAAAAAATACTTGAAATAAAAATTAATTACTACAGAGACTTTAAAATTAACAGAAACTGAGGTAACAAGATTTCTTTTCAAAAACAGTTGAGCGGTAAGCGTATTTGATCTTTGTGCAAAATATGAAATTGCTAAGTGTGTGCTTAACTGAGGTGCTAGAGGTAAATGTTATGCAAAAGAAACGAAAAATTTCTGGTGCTAGCTCTGAATAGCAAGTGTACATTAAGTGCAATAACTTGGGTTTTCTTCATAATTTTTTATTCAATTTCAACCAAACTTCACCATTTTACTCGGAAATGTATATACTTTCAGTAAGTTAACTTTATTTCAACATCTGAAAGGTTTAGGGCCCTTTAAAGGACTCACACAACTAAATCAGCCTATCACGAAGTGTTTCATACGTTTGTAGTCCCTACTGAAAATTCATTCCGGCTAAGTACAGTGATTCTGGGTAATTTAAATAGGTAATTGTTGACCTATTCTGCATTGAATGAAATCTGTAGATATTTAACTTTACAAAAATATATACTTTTGGTAGATTTTGATATGTGATGGCGGATTGATATGGGGTCAAAAGTCAGAGGGTGTTTCCGTCCCATTTCACTGGTTTGATATGTAAATTTCCGTTTGTCCGAAGCAGACGCCTGTAGCAAGCTAATATGCCAGTAAACTCCTCATTAAATGCCACTTGAAGCCTTTGTCATGTATGTATCTGTGAATTTAGGCAGTTTTCACAAGTGTTGTACTTCAAATATTAAAGTTATTAGCTCGAAAGCTTAGTAATAACATATAGTAAATTATTTAGTTGTGTGAGTCCTTTAATGGAACTAGCCATGTGCTTGACCTATATAACATTTTCTGTGCTTCCGGATATTTTTTTTTCAAAAACAGCCACTGTCATTGAGTGTTTGCACATTTTTCAGTGTGTAAAACTATTTAATTTGACAAAAAAAACTTCAAAATTATTTAAAATCTGGCTAAACATGGCCCTGTGTTGAAGCCTGTAATGTTGGACTGACCCTCATACTCACGTTTTTAATTAAGTTTGGTTCAATTAACTGTGATAATTAATCTGCGTGCGTGTTAATAAAACTTAACTGATATGTGCACCAGGTTTTAGCATCCAAATTTTGATAGAACAAAGACCTAGTGTGCTGTCCTCAACCCCCCCCCCCCCAAAACCCCGTTCCTACTCTGCCGTGTCATTCTCAGGCTTCTTCCTTCATGCAAATTATAAATGTATGTGTGTTTTATAGTCCTAAGAAAGCAATAACTAGAACAATCACATAATAAGCTTGTATAATTATTGCACATGTGAGTTTATATATGTGTATGTGTCACGTACATGTTTTGGTGGCTAAATCCAACTTAATATTCCATATTTTCAGTAAATTGTAGATATTACTTTATTCCTGTCACAATATATACCTTGTTAAACATCTTGTTTATTGATTTAATGCGTTTGTGTACTTTGTTTACTCATACAATAAGCCGTTTATAGCATTATATCTCCCCTACCCCCAAGATTCTCCCTGTAAAATGGAGGCACCCCGGGGAGCTAGAAGTGCTAAATGTAAGCTGGTGTAATTGATAGATAAACAGTTAAGGTGGATATCTGATAACCGTTTATGACTCATGTTTTCTGTAGAAGTTTGAAGTTGTGTGTGAATTCTAAGTGTGTTTAATTGTTAAAATTAAATAAAAAAATACTTGAAATAAAAATTAATTACTACAGAGACTTTAAAATTAACAGAAACTGAGGTAACAAGATTTCTTTTCAAAAACAGTTGAGCGGTAAGCGTATTTGATCTTTGTGCAAAATATGAAATTGCTAAGTGTGTGCTTAACTGAGGTGCTAGAGGTAAATGTTATGCAAAAGAAACGAAAAATTTCTGGTGCTAGCTCTGAATAGCAAGTGTACATTAAGTGCAATAACTTGGGTTTTCTTCATAATTTTTTATTCAATTTCAACCAAACTTCACCATTTTACTCGGAAATGTATATACTTTCAGTAAGTTAACTTTATTTCAACATCTGAAAGGTTTAGGGCCCTTTAAAGGACTCACACAACTAAATCAGCCTATCACGAAGTGTTTCATACGTTTGTAGTCCCTACTGAAAATTCATTCCGGCTAAGTACAGTGATTCTGGGTAATTTAAATAGGTAATTGTTGACCTATTCTGCATTGAATGAAATCTGTAGATATTTAACTTTACAAAAATATATACTTTTGGTAGATTTTGATATGTGATGGCGGATTGATATGGGGTCAAAAGTCAGAGGGTGTTTCCGTCCCATTTCACTGGTTTGATATGTAAATTTCCGTTTGTCCGAAGCAGACGCCTGTAGCAAGCTAATATGCCAGTAAACTCCTCATTAAATGCCACTTGAAGCCTTTGTCATGTATGTATCTGTGAATTTAGGCAGTTTTCACAAGTGTTGTACTTCAAATATTAAAGTTATTAGCTCGAAAGCTTAGTAATAACATATAGTAAATTATTTAGTTGTGTGAGTCCTTTAATGGAACTAGCCATGTGCTTGACCTATATAACATTTTCTGTGCTTCCGGATATTTTTTTTTCAAAAACAGCCACTGTCATTGAGTGTTTGCACATTTTTCAGTGTGTAAAACTATTTAATTTGACAAAAAAAACTTCAAAATTATTTAAAATCTGGCTAAACATGGCCCTGTGTTGAAGCCTGTAATGTTGGACTGACCCTCATACTCACGTTTTTAATTAAGTTTGGTTCAATTAACTGTGATAATTAATCTGCGTGCGTGTTAATAAAACTTAACTGATATGTGCACCAGGTTTTAGCATCCAAATTTTGATAGAACAAAGACCTAGTGTGCTGTCCTCAACCCCCCCCCCCCCCCAAAACCCCGTTCCTACTCTGCCGTGTCATTCTCAGGCTTCTTCCTTCATGCAAATTATAAATGTATGTGTGTTTTATAGTCCTAAGAAAGCAATAACTAGAACAATCACATAATAAGCTTGTATAATTATTGCACATGTGAGTTTATATATGTGTATGTGTCACGTACATGTTTTGGTGGCTAAATCCAACTTAATATTCCATATTTTCAGTAAATTGTAGATATTACTTTATTCCTGTCACAATATATACCTTGTTAAACATCTTGTTTATTGATTTAATGCGTTTGTGTACTTTGTTTACTCATACAATAAGCCGTTTATAGCATTATATCTCCCCTACCCCCAAGATTCTCCCTGTAAAATGGAGGCACCCCGGGGAGCTAGAAGTGCTAAATGTAAGCTGGTGTAATTGATAGATAAACAGTTAAGGTGGATATCTGATAACCGTTTATGACTCATGTTTTCTGTAGAAGTTTGAAGTTGTGTGTGAATTCTAAGTGTGTTTAATTGTTAAAATTAAATAAAAAAATACTTGAAATAAAAATTAATTACTACAGAGACTTTAAAATTAACAGAAACTGAGGTAACAAGATTTCTTTTCAAAAACAGTTGAGCGGTAAGCGTATTTGATCTTTGTGCAAAATATGAAATTGCTAAGTGTGTGCTTAACTGAGGTGCTAGAGGTAAATGTTATGCAAAAGAAACGAAAAATTTCTGGTGCTAGCTCTGAATAGCAAGTGTACATTAAGTGCAATAACTTGGGTTTTCTTCATAATTTTTTATTCAATTTCAACCAAACTTCACCATTTTACTCGGAAATGTATATACTTTCAGTAAGTTAACTTTATTTCAACATCTGAAAGGTTTAGGGCCCTTTAAAGGACTCACACAACTAAATCAGCCTATCACGAAGTGTTTCATACGTTTGTAGTCCCTACTGAAAATTCATTCCGGCTAAGTACAGTGATTCTGGGTAATTTAAATAGGTAATTGTTGACCTATTCTGCATTGAATGAAATCTGTAGATATTTAACTTTACAAAAATATATACTTTTGGTAGATTTTGATATGTGATGGCGGATTGATATGGGGTCAAAAGTCAGAGGGTGTTTCCGTCCCATTTCACTGGTTTGATATGTAAATTTCCGTTTGTCCGAAGCAGACGCCTGTAGCAAGCTAATATGCCAGTAAACTCCTCATTAAATGCCACTTGAAGCCTTTGTCATGTATGTATCTGTGAATTTAGGCAGTTTTCACAAGTGTTGTACTTCAAATATTAAAGTTATTAGCTCGAAAGCTTAGTAATAACATATAGTAAATTATTTAGTTGTGTGAGTCCTTTAATGGAACTAGCCATGTGCTTGACCTATATAACATTTTCTGTGCTTCCGGATATTTTTTTTTCAAAAACAGCCACTGTCATTGAGTGTTTGCACATTTTTCAGTGTGTAAAACTATTTAATTTGACAAAAAAAACTTCAAAATTATTTAAAATCTGGCTAAACATGGCCCTGTGTTGAAGCCTGTAATGTTGGACTGACCCTCATACTCACGTTTTTAATTAAGTTTGGTTCAATTAACTGTGATAATTAATCTGCGTGCGTGTTAATAAAACTTAACTGATATGTGCACCAGGTTTTAGCATCCAAATTTTGATAGAACAAAGACCTAGTGTGCTGTCCTCAACCCCCCCCCCCCCCAAAACCCCGTTCCTACTCTGCCGTGTCATTCTCAGGCTTCTTCCTTCATGCAAATTATAAATGTATGTGTGTTTTATAGTCCTAAGAAAGCAATAACTAGAACAATCACATAATAAGCTTGTATAATTATTGCACATGTGAGTTTATATATGTGTATGTGTCACGTACATGTTTTGGTGGCTAAATCCAACTTAATATTCCATATTTTCAGTAAATTGTAGATATTACTTTATTCCTGTCACAATATATACCTTGTTAAACATCTTGTTTATTGATTTAATGCGTTTGTGTACTTTGTTTACTCATACAATAAGCCGTTTATAGCATTATATCTCCCCTACCCCCAAGATTCTCCCTGTAAAATGGAGGCACCCCGGGGAGCTAGAAGTGCTAAATGTAAGCTGGTGTAATTGATAGATAAACAGTTAAGGTGGATATCTGATAACCGTTTATGACTCATGTTTTCTGTAGAAGTTTGAAGTTGTGTGTGAATTCTAAGTGTGTTTAATTGTTAAAATTAAATAAAAAAATACTTGAAATAAAAATTAATTACTACAGAGACTTTAAAATTAACAGAAACTGAGGTAACAAGATTTCTTTTCAAAAACAGTTGAGCGGTAAGCGTATTTGATCTTTGTGCAAAATATGAAATTGCTAAGTGTGTGCTTAACTGAGGTGCTAGAGGTAAATGTTATGCAAAAGAAACGAAAAATTTCTGGTGCTAGCTCTGAATAGCAAGTGTACATTAAGTGCAATAACTTGGGTTTTCTTCATAATTTTTTATTCAATTTCAACCAAACTTCACCATTTTACTCGGAAATGTATATACTTTCAGTAAGTTAACTTTATTTCAACATCTGAAAGGTTTAGGGCCCTTTAAAGGACTCACACAACTAAATCAGCCTATCACGAAGTGTTTCATACGTTTGTAGTCCCTACTGAAAATTCATTCCGGCTAAGTACAGTGATTCTGGGTAATTTAAATAGGTAATTGTTGACCTATTCTGCATTGAATGAAATCTGTAGATATTTAACTTTACAAAAATATATACTTTTGGTAGATTTTGATATGTGATGGCGGATTGATATGGGGTCAAAAGTCAGAGGGTGTTTCCGTCCCATTTCACTGGTTTGATATGTAAATTTCCGTTTGTCCGAAGCAGACGCCTGTAGCAAGCTAATATGCCAGTAAACTCCTCATTAAATGCCACTTGAAGCCTTTGTCATGTATGTATCTGTGAATTTAGGCAGTTTTCACAAGTGTTGTACTTCAAATATTAAAGTTATTAGCTCGAAAGCTTAGTAATAACATATAGTAAATTATTTAGTTGTGTGAGTCCTTTAATGGAACTAGCCATGTGCTTGACCTATATAACATTTTCTGTGCTTCCGGATATTTTTTTTTCAAAAACAGCCACTGTCATTGAGTGTTTGCACATTTTTCAGTGTGTAAAACTATTTAATTTGACAAAAAAAACTTCAAAATTATTTAAAATCTGGCTAAACATGGCCCTGTGTTGAAGCCTGTAATGTTGGACTGACCCTCATACTCACGTTTTTAATTAAGTTTGGTTCAATTAACTGTGATAATTAATCTGCGTGCGTGTTAATAAAACTTAACTGATATGTGCACCAGGTTTTAGCATCCAAATTTTGATAGAACAAAGACCTAGTGTGCTGTCCTCAACCCCCCCCCCCCCCCAAAACCCCGTTCCTACTCTGCCGTGTCATTCTCAGGCTTCTTCCTTCATGCAAATTATAAATGTATGTGTGTTTTATAGTCCTAAGAAAGCAATAACTAGAACAATCACATAATAAGCTTGTATAATTATTGCACATGTGAGTTTATATATGTGTATGTGTCACGTACATGTTTTGGTGGCTAAATCCAACTTAATATTCCATATTTTCAGTAAATTGTAGATATTACTTTATTCCTGTCACAATATATACCTTGTTAAACATCTTGTTTATTGATTTAATGCGTTTGTGTACTTTGTTTACTCATACAATAAGCCGTTTATAGCATTATATCTCCCCTACCCCCAAGATTCTCCCTGTAAAATGGAGGCACCCCGGGGAGCTAGAAGTGCTAAATGTAAGCTGGTGTAATTGATAGATAAACAGTTAAGGTGGATATCTGATAACCGTTTATGACTCATGTTTTCTGTAGAAGTTTGAAGTTGTGTGTGAATTCTAAGTGTGTTTAATTGTTAAAATTAAATAAAAAAATACTTGAAATAAAAATTAATTACTACAGAGACTTTAAAATTAACAGAAACTGAGGTAACAAGATTTCTTTTCAAAAACAGTTGAGCGGTAAGCGTATTTGATCTTTGTGCAAAATATGAAATTGCTAAGTGTGTGCTTAACTGAGGTGCTAGAGGTAAATGTTATGCAAAAGAAACGAAAAATTTCTGGTGCTAGCTCTGAATAGCAAGTGTACATTAAGTGCAATAACTTGGGTTTTCTTCATAATTTTTTATTCAATTTCAACCAAACTTCACCATTTTACTCGGAAATGTATATACTTTCAGTAAGTTAACTTTATTTCAACATCTGAAAGGTTTAGGGCCCTTTAAAGGACTCACACAACTAAATCAGCCTATCACGAAGTGTTTCATACGTTTGTAGTCCCTACTGAAAATTCATTCCGGCTAAGTACAGTGATTCTGGGTAATTTAAATAGGTAATTGTTGACCTATTCTGCATTGAATGAAATCTGTAGATATTTAACTTTACAAAAATATATACTTTTGGTAGATTTTGATATGTGATGGCGGATTGATATGGGGTCAAAAGTCAGAGGGTGTTTCCGTCCCATTTCACTGGTTTGATATGTAAATTTCCGTTTGTCCGAAGCAGACGCCTGTAGCAAGCTAATATGCCAGTAAACTCCTCATTAAATGCCACTTGAAGCCTTTGTCATGTATGTATCTGTGAATTTAGGCAGTTTTCACAAGTGTTGTACTTCAAATATTAAAGTTATTAGCTCGAAAGCTTAGTAATAACATATAGTAAATTATTTAGTTGTGTGAGTCCTTTAATGGAACTAGCCATGTGCTTGACCTATATAACATTTTCTGTGCTTCCGGATATTTTTTTTTCAAAAACAGCCACTGTCATTGAGTGTTTGCACATTTTTCAGTGTGTAAAACTATTTAATTTGACAAAAAAAACTTCAAAATTATTTAAAATCTGGCTAAACATGGCCCTGTGTTGAAGCCTGTAATGTTGGACTGACCCTCATACTCACGTTTTTAATTAAGTTTGGTTCAATTAACTGTGATAATTAATCTGCGTGCGTGTTAATAAAACTTAACTGATATGTGCACCAGGTTTTAGCATCCAAATTTTGATAGAACAAAGACCTAGTGTGCTGTCCTCAACCCCCCCCCCCCCCCAAACCCCGTTCCTACTCTGCCGTGTCATTCTCAGGCTTCTTCCTTCATGCAAATTATAAATGTATGTGTGTTTTATAGTCCTAAGAAAGCAATAACTAGAACAATCACATAATAAGCTTGTATAATTATTGCACATGTGAGTTTATATATGTGTATGTGTCACGTACATGTTTTGGTGGCTAAATCCAACTTAATATTCCATATTTTCAGTAAATTGTAGATATTACTTTATTCCTGTCACAATATATACCTTGTTAAACATCTTGTTTATTGATTTAATGCGTTTGTGTACTTTGTTTACTCATACAATAAGCCGTTTATAGCATTATATCTCCCCTACCCCCAAGATTCTCCCTGTAAAATGGAGGCACCCCGGGGAGCTAGAAGTGCTAAATGTAAGCTGGTGTAATTGATAGATAAACAGTTAAGGTGGATATCTGATAACCGTTTATGACTCATGTTTTCTGTAGAAGTTTGAAGTTGTGTGTGAATTCTAAGTGTGTTTAATTGTTAAAATTAAATAAAAAAATACTTGAAATAAAAATTAATTACTACAGAGACTTTAAAATTAACAGAAACTGAGGTAACAAGATTTCTTTTCAAAAACAGTTGAGCGGTAAGCGTATTTGATCTTTGTGCAAAATATGAAATTGCTAAGTGTGTGCTTAACTGAGGTGCTAGAGGTAAATGTTATGCAAAAGAAACGAAAAATTTCTGGTGCTAGCTCTGAATAGCAAGTGTACATTAAGTGCAATAACTTGGGTTTTCTTCATAATTTTTTATTCAATTTCAACCAAACTTCACCATTTTACTCGGAAATGTATATACTTTCAGTAAGTTAACTTTATTTCAACATCTGAAAGGTTTAGGGCCCTTTAAAGGACTCACACAACTAAATCAGCCTATCACGAAGTGTTTCATACGTTTGTAGTCCCTACTGAAAATTCATTCCGGCTAAGTACAGTGATTCTGGGTAATTTAAATAGGTAATTGTTGACCTATTCTGCATTGAATGAAATCTGTAGATATTTAACTTTACAAAAATATATACTTTTGGTAGATTTTGATATGTGATGGCGGATTGATATGGGGTCAAAAGTCAGAGGGTGTTTCCGTCCCATTTCACTGGTTTGATATGTAAATTTCCGTTTGTCCGAAGCAGACGCCTGTAGCAAGCTAATATGCCAGTAAACTCCTCATTAAATGCCACTTGAAGCCTTTGTCATGTATGTATCTGTGAATTTAGGCAGTTTTCACAAGTGTTGTACTTCAAATATTAAAGTTATTAGCTCGAAAGCTTAGTAATAACATATAGTAAATTATTTAGTTGTGTGAGTCCTTTAATGGAACTAGCCATGTGCTTGACCTATATAACATTTTCTGTGCTTCCGGATATTTTTTTTTCAAAAACAGCCACTGTCATTGAGTGTTTGCACATTTTTCAGTGTGTAAAACTATTTAATTTGACAAAAAAAACTTCAAAATTATTTAAAATCTGGCTAAACATGGCCCTGTGTTGAAGCCTGTAATGTTGGACTGACCCTCATACTCACGTTTTTAATTAAGTTTGGTTCAATTAACTGTGATAATTAATCTGCGTGCGTGTTAATAAAACTTAACTGATATGTGCACCAGGTTTTAGCATCCAAATTTTGATAGAACAAAGACCTAGTGTGCTGTCCTCAACCCCCCCCCCCCCAAACCCCGTTCCTACTCTGCCGTGTCATTCTCAGGCTTCTTCCTTCATGCAAATTATAAATGTATGTGTGTTTTATAGTCCTAAGAAAGCAATAACTAGAACAATCACATAATAAGCTTGTATAATTATTGCACATGTGAGTTTATATATGTGTATGTGTCACGTACATGTTTTGGTGGCTAAATCCAACTTAATATTCCATATTTTCAGTAAATTGTAGATATTACTTTATTCCTGTCACAATATATACCTTGTTAAACATCTTGTTTATTGATTTAATGCGTTTGTGTACTTTGTTTACTCATACAATAAGCCGTTTATAGCATTATATCTCCCCTACCCCCAAGATTCTCCCTGTAAAATGGAGGCACCCCGGGGAGCTAGAAGTGCTAAATGTAAGCTGGTGTAATTGATAGATAAACAGTTAAGGTGGATATCTGATAACCGTTTATGACTCATGTTTTCTGTAGAAGTTTGAAGTTGTGTGTGAATTCTAAGTGTGTTTAATTGTTAAAATTAAATAAAAAAATACTTGAAATAAAAATTAATTACTACAGAGACTTTAAAATTAACAGAAACTGAGGTAACAAGATTTCTTTTCAAAAACAGTTGAGCGGTAAGCGTATTTGATCTTTGTGCAAAATATGAAATTGCTAAGTGTGTGCTTAACTGAGGTGCTAGAGGTAAATGTTATGCAAAAGAAACGAAAAATTTCTGGTGCTAGCTCTGAATAGCAAGTGTACATTAAGTGCAATAACTTGGGTTTTCTTCATAATTTTTTATTCAATTTCAACCAAACTTCACCATTTTACTCGGAAATGTATATACTTTCAGTAAGTTAACTTTATTTCAACATCTGAAAGGTTTAGGGCCCTTTAAAGGACTCACACAACTAAATCAGCCTATCACGAAGTGTTTCATACGTTTGTAGTCCCTACTGAAAATTCATTCCGGCTAAGTACAGTGATTCTGGGTAATTTAAATAGGTAATTGTTGACCTATTCTGCATTGAATGAAATCTGTAGATATTTAACTTTACAAAAATATATACTTTTGGTAGATTTTGATATGTGATGGCGGATTGATATGGGGTCAAAAGTCAGAGGGTGTTTCCGTCCCATTTCACTGGTTTGATATGTAAATTTCCGTTTGTCCGAAGCAGACGCCTGTAGCAAGCTAATATGCCAGTAAACTCCTCATTAAATGCCACTTGAAGCCTTTGTCATGTATGTATCTGTGAATTTAGGCAGTTTTCACAAGTGTTGTACTTCAAATATTAAAGTTATTAGCTCGAAAGCTTAGTAATAACATATAGTAAATTATTTAGTTGTGTGAGTCCTTTAATGGAACTAGCCATGTGCTTGACCTATATAACATTTTCTGTGCTTCCGGATATTTTTTTTTCAAAAACAGCCACTGTCATTGAGTGTTTGCACATTTTTCAGTGTGTAAAACTATTTAATTTGACAAAAAAAACTTCAAAATTATTTAAAATCTGGCTAAACATGGCCCTGTGTTGAAGCCTGTAATGTTGGACTGACCCTCATACTCACGTTTTTAATTAAGTTTGGTTCAATTAACTGTGATAATTAATCTGCGTGCGTGTTAATAAAACTTAACTGATATGTGCACCAGGTTTTAGCATCCAAATTTTGATAGAACAAAGACCTAGTGTGCTGTCCTCAACCCCCCCCCCCAAACCCCGTTCCTACTCTGCCGTGTCATTCTCAGGCTTCTTCCTTCATGCAAATTATAAATGTATGTGTGTTTTATAGTCCTAAGAAAGCAATAACTAGAACAATCACATAATAAGCTTGTATAATTATTGCACATGTGAGTTTATATATGTGTATGTGTCACGTACATGTTTTGGTGGCTAAATCCAACTTAATATTCCATATTTTCAGTAAATTGTAGATATTACTTTATTCCTGTCACAATATATACCTTGTTAAACATCTTGTTTATTGATTTAATGCGTTTGTGTACTTTGTTTACTCATACAATAAGCCGTTTATAGCATTATATCTCCCCTACCCCCAAGATTCTCCCTGTAAAATGGAGGCACCCCGGGGAGCTAGAAGTGCTAAATGTAAGCTGGTGTAATTGATAGATAAACAGTTAAGGTGGATATCTGATAACCGTTTATGACTCATGTTTTCTGTAGAAGTTTGAAGTTGTGTGTGAATTCTAAGTGTGTTTAATTGTTAAAATTAAATAAAAAAATACTTGAAATAAAAATTAATTACTACAGAGACTTTAAAATTAACAGAAACTGAGGTAACAAGATTTCTTTTCAAAAACAGTTGAGCGGTAAGCGTATTTGATCTTTGTGCAAAATATGAAATTGCTAAGTGTGTGCTTAACTGAGGTGCTAGAGGTAAATGTTATGCAAAAGAAACGAAAAATTTCTGGTGCTAGCTCTGAATAGCAAGTGTACATTAAGTGCAATAACTTGGGTTTTCTTCATAATTTTTTATTCAATTTCAACCAAACTTCACCATTTTACTCGGAAATGTATATACTTTCAGTAAGTTAACTTTATTTCAACATCTGAAAGGTTTAGGGCCCTTTAAAGGACTCACACAACTAAATCAGCCTATCACGAAGTGTTTCATACGTTTGTAGTCCCTACTGAAAATTCATTCCGGCTAAGTACAGTGATTCTGGGTAATTTAAATAGGTAATTGTTGACCTATTCTGCATTGAATGAAATCTGTAGATATTTAACTTTACAAAAATATATACTTTTGGTAGATTTTGATATGTGATGGCGGATTGATATGGGGTCAAAAGTCAGAGGGTGTTTCCGTCCCATTTCACTGGTTTGATATGTAAATTTCCGTTTGTCCGAAGCAGACGCCTGTAGCAAGCTAATATGCCAGTAAACTCCTCATTAAATGCCACTTGAAGCCTTTGTCATGTATGTATCTGTGAATTTAGGCAGTTTTCACAAGTGTTGTACTTCAAATATTAAAGTTATTAGCTCGAAAGCTTAGTAATAACATATAGTAAATTATTTAGTTGTGTGAGTCCTTTAATGGAACTAGCCATGTGCTTGACCTATATAACATTTTCTGTGCTTCCGGATATTTTTTTTTCAAAAACAGCCACTGTCATTGAGTGTTTGCACATTTTTCAGTGTGTAAAACTATTTAATTTGACAAAAAAAACTTCAAAATTATTTAAAATCTGGCTAAACATGGCCCTGTGTTGAAGCCTGTAATGTTGGACTGACCCTCATACTCACGTTTTTAATTAAGTTTGGTTCAATTAACTGTGATAATTAATCTGCGTGCGTGTTAATAAAACTTAACTGATATGTGCACCAGGTTTTAGCATCCAAATTTTGATAGAACAAAGACCTAATGTGCTGTCCTCAACCCCCCCCCCCCAAACCCCGTTCCTACTCTGCCGTGTCATTCTCAGGCTTCTTCCTTCATGCAAATTATAAATGTATGTGTGTTTTATAGTCCTAAGAAAGCAATAACTAGAACAATCACATAATAAGCTTGTATAATTATTGCACATGTGAGTTTATATATGTGTATGTGTCACGTACATGTTTTGGTGGCTAAATCCAACTTAATATTCCATATTTTCAGTAAATTGTAGATATTACTTTATTCCTGTCACAATATATACCTTGTTAAACATCTTGTTTATTGATTTAATGCGTTTGTGTACTTTGTTTACTCATACAATAAGCCGTTTATAGCATTATATCTCCCCTACCCCCAATATTCTCCCTGTAAAATGGAGGCACCCCGGGGAGCTAGAAGTGCTAAATGTAAGCTGGTGTAATTGATAGATAAACAGTTAAGGTGGATATCTGATAACCGTTTATGACTCATGTTTTCTGTAGAAGTTTGAAGTTGTGTGTGAATTCTAAGTGTGTTTAATTGTTAAAATTAAATAAAAAAATACTTGAAATAAAAATTAATTACTACAGAGACTTTAAAATTAACAGAAACTGAGGTAACAAGATTTCTTTTCAAAAACAGTTGAGCGGTAAGCGTATTTGATCTTTGTGCAAAATATGAAATTGCTAAGTGTGTGCTTAACTGAGGTGCTAGAGGTAAATGTTATGCAAAAGAAACGAAAAATTTCTGGTGCTAGCTCTGAATAGCAAGTGTACATTAAGTGCAATAACTTGGGTTTTCTTCATAATTTTTTATTCAATTTCAACCAAACTTCACCATTTTACTCGGAAATGTATATACTTTCAGTAAGTTAACTTTATTTCAACATCTGAAAGGTTTAGGGCCCTTTAAAGGACTCACACAACTAAATCAGCCTATCACGAAGTGTTTCATACGTTTGTAGTCCCTACTGAAAATTCATTCCGGCTAAGTACAGTGATTCTGGGTAATTTAAATAGGTAATTGTTGACCTATTCTGCATTGAATGAAATCTGTAGATATTTAACTTTACAAAAATATATACTTTTGGTAGATTTTGATATGTGATGGCGGATTGATATGGGGTCAAAAGTCAGAGGGTGTTTCCGTCCCATTTCACTGGTTTGATATGTAAATTTCCGTTTGTCCGAAGCAGACGCCTGTAGCAAGCTAATATGCCAGTAAACTCCTCATTAAATGCCACTTGAAGCCTTTGTCATGTATGTATCTGTGAATTTAGGCAGTTTTCACAAGTGTTGTACTTCAAATATTAAAGTTATTAGCTCGAAAGCTTAGTAATAACATATAGTAAATTATTTAGTTGTGTGAGTCCTTTAATGGAACTAGCCATGTGCTTGACCTATATAACATTTTCTGTGCTTCCGGATATTTTTTTTTCAAAAACAGCCACTGTCATTGAGTGTTTGCACATTTTTCAGTGTGTAAAACTATTTAATTTGACAAAAAAAACTTCAAAATTATTTAAAATCTGGCTAAACATGGCCCTGTGTTGAAGCCTGTAATGTTGGACTGACCCTCATACTCACGTTTTTAATTAAGTTTGGTTCAATTAACTGTGATAATTAATCTGCGTGCGTGTTAATAAAACTTAACTGATATGTGCACCAGGTTTTAGCATCCAAATTTTGATAGAACAAAGACCTAGTGTGCTGTCCTCAACCCCCCCCCCCCCAAACCCCGTTCCTACTCTGCCGTGTCATTCTCAGGCTTCTTCCTTCATGCAAATTATAAATGTATGTGTGTTTTATAGTCCTAAGAAAGCAATAACTAGAACAATCACATAATAAGCTTGTATAATTATTGCACATGTGAGTTTATATATGTGTATGTGTCACGTACATGTTTTGGTGGCTAAATCCAACTTAATATTCCATATTTTCAGTAAATTGTAGATATTACTTTATTCCTGTCACAATATATACCTTGTTAAACATCTTGTTTATTGATTTAATGCGTTTGTGTACTTTGTTTACTCATACAATAAGCCGTTTATAGCATTATATCTCCCCTACCCCCAAGATTCTCCCTGTAAAATGGAGGCACCCCGGGGAGCTAGAAGTGCTAAATGTAAGCTGGTGTAATTGATAGATAAACAGTTAAGGTGGATATCTGATAACCGTTTATGACTCATGTTTTCTGTAGAAGTTTGAAGTTGTGTGTGAATTCTAAGTGTGTTTAATTGTTAAAATTAAATAAAAAAATACTTGAAATAAAAATTAATTACTACAGAGACTTTAAAATTAACAGAAACTGAGGTAACAAGATTTCTTTTCAAAAACAGTTGAGCGGTAAGCGTATTTGATCTTTGTGCAAAATATGAAATTGCTAAGTGTGTGCTTAACTGAGGTGCTAGAGGTAAATGTTATGCAAAAGAAACGAAAAATTTCTGGTGCTAGCTCTGAATAGCAAGTGTACATTAAGTGCAATAACTTGGGTTTTCTTCATAATTTTTTATTCAATTTCAACCAAACTTCACCATTTTACTCGGAAATGTATATACTTTCAGTAAGTTAACTTTATTTCAACATCTGAAAGGTTTAGGGCCCTTTTAATGGAACTAGCCATGTGCTTGACCTATATAACATTTTCTGTGCTTCCGGATATTTTTTTTTCAAAAACAGCCACTGTCATTGAGTGTTTGCACATTTTTCAGTGTGTAAAACTATTTAATTTGACAAAAAAAACTTCAAAATTATTTAAAATCTGGCTAAACATGGCCCTGTGTTGAAGCCTGTAATGTTGGACTGACCCTCATACTCACGTTTTTAATTAAGTTTGGTTCAATTAACTGTGATAATTAATCTGCGTGCGTGTTAATAAAACTTAACTGATATGTGCACCAGGTTTTAGCATCCAAATTTTGATAGAACAAAGACCTAGTGTGCTGTCCTCAACCCCCCCCCCCCAAACCCCGTTCCTACTCTGCCGTGTCATTCTCAGGCTTCTTCCTTCATGCAAATTATAAATGTATGTGTGTTTTATAGTCCTAAGAAAGCAATAACTAGAACAATCACATAATAAGCTTGTATAATTATTGCACATGTGAGTTTATATATGTGTATGTGTCACGTACATGTTTTGGTGGCTAAATCCAACTTAATATTCCATATTTTCAGTAAATTGTAGATATTACTTTATTCCTGTCACAATATATACCTTGTTAAACATCTTGTTTATTGATTTAATGCGTTTGTGTACTTTGTTTACTCATACAATAAGCCGTTTATAGCATTATATCTCCCCTACCCCCAATATTCTCCCTGTAAAATGGAGGCACCCCGGGGAGCTAGAAGTGCTAAATGTAAGCTGGTGTAATTGATAGATAAACAGTTAAGGTGGATATCTGATAACCGTTTATGACTCATGTTTTCTGTAGAAGTTTGAAGTTGTGTGTGAATTCTAAGTGTGTTTAATTGTTAAAATTAAATAAAAAAATACTTGAAATAAAAATTAATTACTGCAGAGACTTTAAAATTAACAGAAACTGAGGTAACAAGATTTCTTTTCAAAAACAGTTGAGCGGTAAGCGTATTTGATCTTTGTGCAAAATATGAAATTGCTAAGTGTGTGCTTAACTGAGGTGCTAGAGGTAAATGTTATGCAAAAGAAACGAAAAATTTCTGGTGCTAGCTCTGAATAGCAAGTGTACATTAAGTGCAATAACTTGGGTTTTCTTCATAATTTTATTCAATTTCAACCAAACTTCACCATTTTACTCGGAAATGTATATACTTTCAGTAAGTTAACTTTATTTCAACATCTGAAAGGTTTAGGGCCCTTTTAATGGAACTAGCCATGTGCTTGACCTATATAACATTTTCTGTGCTTCCGGATATTTTTTTTTCAAAAACAGCCACTGTCATTGAGTGTTTGCACATTTTTCAGTGTGTAAAACTATTTAATTTGACAAAAAAAACTTCAAAATTATTTAAAATCTGGCTAAACATGGCCCTGTGTTGAAGCCTGTAATGTTGGACTGACCCTCATACTCACGTTTTTAATTAAGTTTGGTTCAATTAACTGTGATAATTAATCTGCGTGCGTGTTAATAAAACTTAACTGATATGTGCACCAGGTTTTAGCATCCAAATTTTGATAGAACAAAGACCTAGTGTGCTGTCCTCAACCCCCCCCCCCCCCCCCCCCCCCAAACCCCGTTCCTACTCTGCCGTGTCATTCTCAGGCTTCTTCCTTCATGCAAATTATAAATGTATGTGTGTTTTATAGTCCTAAGAAAGCAATAACTAGAACAATCACATAATAAGCTTGTATAATTATTGCACATGTGAGTTTATATATGTGTATGTGTCACGTACATGTTTTGGTGGCTAAATCCAACTTAATATTCCATATTTTCAGTAAATTGTAGATATTACTTTATTCCTGTCACAATATATACCTTGTTAAACATCTTGTTTATTGATTTAATGCGTTTGTGTACTTTGTTTACTCATACAATAAGCCGTTTATAGCATTATATCTCCCCTACCCCCAAGATTCTCCCTGTAAAATGGAGGCACCCCGGGGAGCTAGAAGTGCTAAATGTAAGCTGGTGTAATTGATAGATAAACAGTTAAGGTGGATATCTGATAACCGTTTATGACTCATGTTTTCTGTAGAAGTTTGAAGTTGTGTGTGAATTCTAAGTGTGTTTAATTGTTAAAATTAAATAAAAAAATACTTGAAATAAAAATTAATTACTACAGAGACTTTAAAATTAACAGAAACTGAGGTAACAAGATTTCTTTTCAAAAACAGTTGAGCGGTAAGCGTATTTGATCTTTGTGCAAAATATGAAATTGCTAAGTGTGTGCTTAACTGAGGTGCTAGAGGTAAATGTTATGCAAAAGAAACGAAAAATTTCTGGTGCTAGCTCTGAATAGCAAGTGTACATTAAGTGCAATAACTTGGGTTTTCTTCATAATTTTTTATTCAATTTCAACCAAACTTCACCATTTTACTCGGAAATGTATATACTTTCAGTAAGTTAACTTTATTTCAACATCTGAAAGGTTTAGGGCCCTTTAAAGGACTCACACAACTAAATCAGCCTATCACGAAGTGTTTCATACGTTTGTAGTCCCTACTGAAAATTCATTCCGGCTAAGTACAGTGATTCTGGGTAATTTAAATAGGTAATTGTTGACCTATTCTGCATTGAATGAAATCTGTAGATATTTAACTTTACAAAAATATATACTTTTGGTAGATTTTGATATGTGATGGCGGATTGATATGGGGTCAAAAGTCAGAGGGTGTTTCCGTCCCATTTCACTGGTTTGATATGTAAATTTCCGTTTGTCCGAAGCAGACGCCTGTAGCAAGCTAATATGCCAGTAAACTCCTCATTAAATGCCACTTGAAGCCTTTGTCATGTATGTATCTGTGAATTTAGGCAGTTTTCACAAGTGTTGTACTTCAAATATTAAAGTTATTAGCTCGAAAGCTTAGTAATAACATATAGTAAATTATTTAGTTGTGTGAGTCCTTTAATGGAACTAGCCATGTGCTTGACCTATATAACATTTTCTGTGCTTCCGGATATTTTTTTTTCAAAAACAGCCACTGTCATTGAGTGTTTGCACATTTTTCAGTGTGTAAAACTATTTAATTTGACAAAAAAAACTTCAAAATTATTTAAAATCTGGCTAAACATGGCCCTGTGTTGAAGCCTGTAATGTTGGACTGACCCTCATACTCACGTTTTTAATTAAGTTTGGTTCAATTAACTGTGATAATTAATCTGCGTGCGTGTTAATAAAACTTAACTGATATGTGCACCAGGTTTTAGCATCCAAATTTTGATAGAACAAAGACCTAGTGTGCTGTCCTCAACCCCCCCCCCCCCAAACCCCGTTCCTACTCTGCCGTGTCATTCTCAGGCTTCTTCCTTCATGCAAATTATAAATGTATGTGTGTTTTATAGTCCTAAGAAAGCAATAACTAGAACAATCACATAATAAGCTTGTATAATTATTGCACATGTGAGTTTATATATGTGTATGTGTCACGTACATGTTTTGGTGGCTAAATCCAACTTAATATTCCATATTTTCAGTAAATTGTAGATATTACTTTATTCCTGTCACAATATATACCTTGTTAAACATCTTGTTTATTGATTTAATGCGTTTGTGTACTTTGTTTACTCATACAATAAGCCGTTTATAGCATTATATCTCCCCTACCCCCAAGATTCTCCCTGTAAAATGGAGGCACCCCGGGGAGCTAGAAGTGCTAAATGTAAGCTGGTGTAATTGATAGATAAACAGTTAAGGTGGATATCTGATAACCGTTTATGACTCATGTTTTCTGTAGAAGTTTGAAGTTGTGTGTGAATTCTAAGTGTGTTTAATTGTTAAAATTAAATAAAAAAATACTTGAAATAAAAATTAATTACTACAGAGACTTTAAAATTAACAGAAACTGAGGTAACAAGATTTCTTTTCAAAAACAGTTGAGCGGTAAGCGTATTTGATCTTTGTGCAAAATATGAAATTGCTAAGTGTGTGCTTAACTGAGGTGCTAGAGGTAAATGTTATGCAAAAGAAACGAAAAATTTCTGGTGCTAGCTCTGAATAGCAAGTGTACATTAAGTGCAATAACTTGGGTTTTCTTCATAATTTTTTATTCAATTTCAACCAAACTTCACCATTTTACTCGGAAATGTATATACTTTCAGTAAGTTAACTTTATTTCAACATCTGAAAGGTTTAGGGCCCTTTAAAGGACTCACACAACTAAATCAGCCTATCACGAAGTGTTTCATACGTTTGTAGTCCCTACTGAAAATTCATTCCGGCTAAGTACAGTGATTCTGGGTAATTTAAATAGGTAATTGTTGACCTATTCTGCATTGAATGAAATCTGTAGATATTTAACTTTACAAAAATATATACTTTTGGTAGATTTTGATATGTGATGGCGGATTGATATGGGGTCAAAAGTCAGAGGGTGTTTCCGTCCCATTTCACTGGTTTGATATGTAAATTTCCGTTTGTCCGAAGCAGACGCCTGTAGCAAGCTAATATGCCAGTAAACTCCTCATTAAATGCCACTTGAAGCCTTTGTCATGTATGTATCTGTGAATTTAGGCAGTTTTCACAAGTGTTGTACTTCAAATATTAAAGTTATTAGCTCGAAAGCTTAGTAATAACATATAGTAAATTATTTAGTTGTGTGAGTCCTTTAATGGAACTAGCCATGTGCTTGACCTATATAACATTTTCTGTGCTTCCGGATATTTTTTTTTCAAAAACAGCCACTGTCATTGAGTGTTTGCACATTTTTCAGTGTGTAAAACTATTTAATTTGACAAAAAAAACTTCAAAATTATTTAAAATCTGGCTAAACATGGCCCTGTGTTGAAGCCTGTAATGTTGGACTGACCCTCATACTCACGTTTTTAATTAAGTTTGGTTCAATTAACTGTGATAATTAATCTGCGTGCGTGTTAATAAAACTTAACTGATATGTGCACCAGGTTTTAGCATCCAAATTTTGATAGAACAAAGACCTAGTGTGCTGTCCTCAACCCCCCCCCCCCCAAACCCCGTTCCTACTCTGCCGTGTCATTCTCAGGCTTCTTCCTTCATGCAAATTATAAATGTATGTGTGTTTTATAGTCCTAAGAAAGCAATAACTAGAACAATCACATAATAAGCTTGTATAATTATTGCACATGTGAGTTTATATATGTGTATGTGTCACGTACATGTTTTGGTGGCTAAATCCAACTTAATATTCCATATTTTCAGTAAATTGTAGATATTACTTTATTCCTGTCACAATATATACCTTGTTAAACATCTTGTTTATTGATTTAATGCGTTTGTGTACTTTGTTTACTCATACAATAAGCCGTTTATAGCATTATATCTCCCCTACCCCCAAGATTCTCCCTGTAAAATGGAGGCACCCCGGGGAGCTAGAAGTGCTAAATGTAAGCTGGTGTAATTGATAGATAAACAGTTAAGGTGGATATCTGATAACCGTTTATGACTCATGTTTTCTGTAGAAGTTTGAAGTTGTGTGTGAATTCTAAGTGTGTTTAATTGTTAAAATTAAATAAAAAAATACTTGAAATAAAAATTAATTACTACAGAGACTTTAAAATTAACAGAAACTGAGGTAACAAGATTTCTTTTCAAAAACAGTTGAGCGGTAAGCGTATTTGATCTTTGTGCAAAATATGAAATTGCTAAGTGTGTGCTTAACTGAGGTGCTAGAGGTAAATGTTATGCAAAAGAAACGAAAAATTTCTGGTGCTAGCTCTGAATAGCAAGTGTACATTAAGTGCAATAACTTGGGTTTTCTTCATAATTTTTTATTCAATTTCAACCAAACTTCACCATTTTACTCGGAAATGTATATACTTTCAGTAAGTTAACTTTATTTCAACATCTGAAAGGTTTAGGGCCCTTTTAATGGAACTAGCCATGTGCTTGACCTATATAACATTTTCTGTGCTTCCGGATATTTTTTTTTCAAAAACAGCCACTGTCATTGAGTGTTTGCACATTTTTCAGTGTGTAAAACTATTTAATTTGACAAAAAAAACTTCAAAATTATTTAAAATCTGGCTAAACATGGCCCTGTGTTGAAGCCTGTAATGTTGGACTGACCCTCATACTCACGTTTTTAATTAAGTTTGGTTCAATTAACTGTGATAATTAATCTGCGTGCGTGTTAATAAAACTTAACTGATATGTGCACCAGGTTTTAGCATCCAAATTTTGATAGAACAAAGACCTAGTGTGCTGTCCTCAACCCCCCCCCCCCCCCCCCCCCCCCAAACCCCGTTCCTACTCTGCCGTGTCATTCTCAGGCTTCTTCCTTCATGCAAATTATAAATGTATGTGTGTTTTATAGTCCTAAGAAAGCAATAACTAGAACAATCACATAATAAGCTTGTATAATTATTGCACATGTGAGTTTATATATGTGTATGTGTCACGTACATGTTTTGGTGGCTAAATCCAACTTAATATTCCATATTTTCAGTAAATTGTAGATATTACTTTATTCCTGTCACAATATATACCTTGTTAAACATCTTGTTTATTGATTTAATGCGTTTGTGTACTTTGTTTACTCATACAATAAGCCGTTTATAGCATTATATCTCCCCTACCCCCAAGATTCTCCCTGTAAAATGGAGGCACCCCGGGGAGCTAGAAGTGCTAAATGTAAGCTGGTGTAATTGATAGATAAACAGTTAAGGTGGATATCTGATAACCGTTTATGACTCATGTTTTCTGTAGAAGTTTGAAGTTGTGTGTGAATTCTAAGTGTGTTTAATTGTTAAAATTAAATAAAAAAATACTTGAAATAAAAATTAATTACTACAGAGACTTTAAAATTAACAGAAACTGAGGTAACAAGATTTCTTTTCAAAAACAGTTGAGCGGTAAGCGTATTTGATCTTTGTGCAAAATATGAAATTGCTAAGTGTGTGCTTAACTGAGGTGCTAGAGGTAAATGTTATGCAAAAGAAACGAAAAATTTCTGGTGCTAGCTCTGAATAGCAAGTGTACATTAAGTGCAATAACTTGGGTTTTCTTCATAATTTTTTATTCAATTTCAACCAAACTTCACCATTTTACTCGGAAATGTATATACTTTCAGTAAGTTAACTTTATTTCAACATCTGAAAGGTTTAGGGCCCTTTTAATGGAACTAGCCATGTGCTTGACCTATATAACATTTTCTGTGCTTCCGGATATTTTTTTTTCAAAAACAGCCACTGTCATTGAGTGTTTGCACATTTTTCAGTGTGTAAAACTATTTAATTTGACAAAAAAAACTTCAAAATTATTTAAAATCTGGCTAAACATGGCCCTGTGTTGAAGCCTGTAATGTTGGACTGACCCTCATACTCACGTTTTTAATTAAGTTTGGTTCAATTAACTGTGATAATTAATCTGCGTGCGTGTTAATAAAACTTAACTGATATGTGCACCAGGTTTTAGCATCCAAATTTTGATAGAACAAAGACCTAGTGTGCTGTCCTCAACCCCCCCCCCCCCCCCCCAAACCCCGTTCCTACTCTGCCGTGTCATTCTCAGGCTTCTTCCTTCATGCAAATTATAAATGTATGTGTGTTTTATAGTCCTAAGAAAGCAATAACTAGAACAATCACATAATAAGCTTGTATAATTATTGCACATGTGAGTTTATATATGTGTATGTGTCACGTACATGTTTTGGTGGCTAAATCCAACTTAATATTCCATATTTTCAGTAAATTGTAGATATTACTTTATTCCTGTCACAATATATACCTTGTTAAACATCTTGTTTATTGATTTAATGCGTTTGTGTACTTTGTTTACTCATACAATAAGCCGTTTATAGCATTATATCTCCCCTACCCCCAAGATTCTCCCTGTAAAATGGAGGCACCCCGGGGAGCTAGAAGTGCTAAATGTAAGCTGGTGTAATTGATAGATAAACAGTTAAGGTGGATATCTGATAACCGTTTATGACTCATGTTTTCTGTAGAAGTTTGAAGTTGTGTGTGAATTCTAAGTGTGTTTAATTGTTAAAATTAAATAAAAAAATACTTGAAATAAAAATTAATTACTACAGAGACTTTAAAATTAACAGAAACTGAGGTAACAAGATTTCTTTTCAAAAACAGTTGAGCGGTAAGCGTATTTGATCTTTGTGCAAAATATGAAATTGCTAAGTGTGTGCTTAACTGAGGTGCTAGAGGTAAATGTTATGCAAAAGAAACGAAAAATTTCTGGTGCTAGCTCTGAATAGCAAGTGTACATTAAGTGCAATAACTTGGGTTTTCTTCATAATTTTTTATTCAATTTCAACCAAACTTCACCATTTTACTCGGAAATGTATATACTTTCAGTAAGTTAACTTTATTTCAACATCTGAAAGGTTTAGGGCCCTTTTAATGGAACTAGCCATGTGCTTGACCTATATAACATTTTCTGTGCTTCCGGATATTTTTTTTTCAAAAACAGCCACTGTCATTGAGTGTTTGCACATTTTTCAGTGTGTAAAACTATTTAATTTGACAAAAAAAACTTCAAAATTATTTAAAATCTGGCTAAACATGGCCCTGTGTTGAAGCCTGTAATGTTGGACTGACCCTCATACTCACGTTTTTAATTAAGTTTGGTTCAATTAACTGTGATAATTAATCTGCGTGCGTGTTAATAAAACTTAACTGATATGTGCACCAGGTTTTAGCATCCAAATTTTGATAGAACAAAGACCTAGTGTGCTGTCCTCAACCCCCCACCCCCCCCCCCCCCCCAAACCCCGTTCCTACTCTGCCGTGTCATTCTCAGGCTTCTTCCTTCATGCAAATTATAAATGTATGTGTGTTTTATAGTCCTAAGAAAGCAATAACTAGAACAATCACATAATAAGCTTGTATAATTATTGCACATGTGAGTTTATATATGTGTATGTGTCACGTACATGTTTTGGTGGCTAAATCCAACTTAATATTCCATATTTTCAGTAAATTGTAGATATTACTTTATTCCTGTCACAATATATACCTTGTTAAACATCTTGTTTATTGATTTAATGCGTTTGTGTACTTTGTTTACTCATACAATAAGCCGTTTATAGCATTATATCTCCCCTACCCCCAATATTCTCCCTGTAAAATGGAGGCACCCCGGGGAGCTAGAAGTGCTAAATGTAAGCTGGTGTAATTGATAGATAAACAGTTAAGGTGGATATCTGATAACCGTTTATGACTCATGTTTTCTGTAGAAGTTTGAAGTTGTGTGTGAATTCTAAGTGTGTTTAATTGTTAAAATTAAATAAAAAAATACTTGAAATAAAAATTAATTACTGCAGAGACTTTAAAATTAACAGAAACTGAGGTAACAAGATTTCTTTTCAAAAACAGTTGAGCGGTAAGCGTATTTGATCTTTGTGCAAAATATGAAATTGCTAAGTGTGTGCTTAACTGAGGTGCTAGAGGTAAATGTTATGCAAAAGAAACGAAAAATTTCTGGTGCTAGCTCTGAATAGCAAGTGTACATTAAGTGCAATAACTTGGGTTTTCTTCATAATTTTTTATTCAATTTCAACCAAACTTCACCATTTTACTCGGAAATGTATATACTTTCAGTAAGTTAACTTTATTTCAACATCTGAAAGGTTTAGGGCCCTTTAAAGGACTCACACAACTAAATCAGCCTATCACGAAGTGTTTCATACGTTTGTAGTCCCTACTGAAAATTCATTCCGGCTAAGTACAGTGATTCTGGGTAATTTAAATAGGTAATTGTTGACCTATTCTGCATTGAATGAAATCTGTAGATATTTAACTTTACAAAAATATATACTTTTGGTAGATTTTGATATGTGATGGCGGATTGATATGGGGTCAAAAGTCAGAGGGTGTTTCCGTCCCATTTCACTGGTTTGATATGTAAATTTCCGTTTGTCCGAAGCAGACGCCTGTAGCAAGCTAATATGCCAGTAAACTCCTCATTAAATGCCACTTGAAGCCTTTGTCATGTATGTATCTGTGAATTTAGGCAGTTTTCACAAGTGTTGTACTTCAAATATTAAAGTTATTAGCTCGAAAGCTTAGTAATAACATATAGTAAATTATTTAGTTGTGTGAGTCCTTTAATGGAACTAGCCATGTGCTTGACCTATATAACATTTTCTGTGCTTCCGGATATTTTTTTTTCAAAAACAGCCACTGTCATTGAGTGTTTGCACATTTTTCAGTGTGTAAAACTATTTAATTTGACAAAAAAAACTTCAAAATTATTTAAAATCTGGCTAAACATGGCCCTGTGTTGAAGCCTGTAATGTTGGACTGACCCTCATACTCACGTTTTTAATTAAGTTTGGTTCAATTAACTGTGATAATTAATCTGCGTGCGTGTTAATAAAACTTAACTGATATGTGCACCAGGTTTTAGCATCCAAATTTTGATAGAACAAAGACCTAGTGTGCTGTCCTCAACCCCCCCCCCCCCCCCCCCCCAAACCCCGTTCCTACTCTGCCGTGTCATTCTCAGGCTTCTTCCTTCATGCAAATTATAAATGTATGTGTGTTTTATAGTCCTAAGAAAGCAATAACTAGAACAATCACATAATAAGCTTGTATAATTATTGCACATGTGAGTTTATATATGTGTATGTGTCACGTACATGTTTTGGTGGCTAAATCCAACTTAATATTCCATATTTTCAGTAAATTGTAGATATTACTTTATTCCTGTCACAATATATACCTTGTTAAACATCTTGTTTATTGATTTAATGCGTTTGTGTACTTTGTTTACTCATACAATAAGCCGTTTATAGCATTATATCTCCCCTACCCCCAATATTCTCCCTGTAAAATGGAGGCACCCCGGGGAGCTAGAAGTGCTAAATGTAAGCTGGTGTAATTGATAGATAAACAGTTAAGGTGGATATCTGATAACCGTTTATGACTCATGTTTTCTGTAGAAGTTTGAAGTTGTGTGTGAATTCTAAGTGTGTTTAATTGTTAAAATTAAATAAAAAAATACTTGAAATAAAAATTAATTACTACAGAGACTTTAAAATTAACAGAAACTGAGGTAACAAGATTTCTTTTCAAAAACAGTTGAGCGGTAAGCGTATTTGATCTTTGTGCAAAATATGAAATTGCTAAGTGTGTGCTTAACTGAGGTGCTAGAGGTAAATGTTATGCAAAAGAAACGAAAAATTTCTGGTGCTAGCTCTGAATAGCAAGTGTACATTAAGTGCAATAACTTGGGTTTTCTTCATAATTTTTTATTCAATTTCAACCAAACTTCACCATTTTACTCGGAAATGTATATACTTTCAGTAAGTTAACTTTATTTCAACATCTGAAAGGTTTAGGGCCCTTTAAAGGACTCACACAACTAAATCAGCCTATCACGAAGTGTTTCATACGTTTGTAGTCCCTACTGAAAATTCATTCCGGCTAAGTACAGTGATTCTGGGTAATTTAAATAGGTAATTGTTGACCTATTCTGCATTGAATGAAATCTGTAGATATTTAACTTTACAAAAATATATACTTTTGGTAGATTTTGATATGTGATGGCGGATTGATATGGGGTCAAAAGTCAGAGGGTGTTTCCGTCCCATTTCACTGGTTTGATATGTAAATTTCCGTTTGTCCGAGGCAGACGCCTGTAGCAAGCTAATATGCCAGTAAACTCCTCATTAAATGCCACTTGAAGCCTTTGTCATGTATGTATCTGTGAATTTAGGCAGTTTTCACAAGTGTTGTACTTCAAATATTAAAGTTATTAGCTCGAAAGCTTAGTAATAACATATAGTAAATTATTTAGTTGTGTGAGTCCTTTAATGGAACTAGCCATGTGCTTGACCTATATAACATTTTCTGTGCTTCCGGATATTTTTTTTTCAAAAACAGCCACTGTCATTGAGTGTTTGCACATTTTTCAGTGTGTAAAACTATTTAATTTGACAAAAAAAACTTCAAAATTATTTAAAATCTGGCTAAACATGGCCCTGTGTTGAAGCCTGTAATGTTGGACTGACCCTCATACTCACGTTTTTAATTAAGTTTGGTTCAATTAACTGTGATAATTAATCTGCGTGCGTGTTAATAAAACTTAACTGATATGTGCACCAGGTTTTAGCATCCAAATTTTGATAGAACAAAGACCTAGTGTGCTGTCCTCAACCCCCCCCCCCAAACCCCGTTCCTACTCTGCCGTGTCATTCTCAGGCTTCTTCCTTCATGCAAATTATAAATGTATGTGTGTTTTATAGTCCTAAGAAAGCAATAACTAGAACAATCACATAATAAGCTTGTATAATTATTGCACATGTGAGTTTATATATGTGTATGTGTCACGTACATGTTTTGGTGGCTAAATCCAACTTAATATTCCATATTTTCAGTAAATTGTAGATATTACTTTATTCCTGTCACAATATATACCTTGTTAAACATCTTGTTTATTGATTTAATGCGTTTGTGTACTTTGTTTACTCATACAATAAGCCGTTTATAGCATTATATCTCCCCTACCCCCAATATTCTCCCTGTAAAATGGAGGCACCCCGGGGAGCTAGAAGTGCTAAATGTAAGCTGGTGTAATTGATAGATAAACAGTTAAGGTGGATATCTGATAACCGTTTATGACTCATGTTTTCTGTAGAAGTTTGAAGTTGTGTGTGAATTCTAAGTGTGTTTAATTGTTAAAATTAAATAAAAAAATACTTGAAATAAAAATTAATTACTACAGAGACTTTAAAATTAACAGAAACTGAGGTAACAAGATTTCTTTTCAAAAACAGTTGAGCGGTAAGCGTATTTGATCTTTGTGCAAAATATGAAATTGCTAAGTGTGTGCTTAACTGAGGTGCTAGAGGTAAATGTTATGCAAAAGAAACGAAAAATTTCTGGTGCTAGCTCTGAATAGCAAGTGTACATTAAGTGCAATAACTTGGGTTTTCTTCATAATTTTTTATTCAATTTCAACCAAACTTCACCATTTTACTCGGAAATGTATATACTTTCAGTAAGTTAACTTTATTTCAACATCTGAAAGGTTTAGGGCCCTTTAAAGGACTCACACAACTAAATCAGCCTATCACGAAGTGTTTCATACGTTTGTAGTCCCTACTGAAAATTCATTCCGGCTAAGTACAGTGATTCTGGGTAATTTAAATAGGTAATTGTTGACCTATTCTGCATTGAATGAAATCTGTAGATATTTAACTTTACAAAAATATATACTTTTGGTAGATTTTGATATGTGATGGCGGATTGATATGGGGTCAAAAGTCAGAGGGTGTTTCCGTCCCATTTCACTGGTTTGATATGTAAATTTCCGTTTGTCCGAGGCAGACGCCTGTAGCAAGCTAATATGCCAGTAAACTCCTCATTAAATGCCACTTGAAGCCTTTGTCATGTATGTATCTGTGAATTTAGGCAGTTTTCACAAGTGTTGTACTTCAAATATTAAAGTTATTAGCTCGAAAGCTTAGTAATAACATATAGTAAATTATTTAGTTGTGTGAGTCCTTTAATGGAACTAGCCATGTGCTTGACCTATATAACATTTTCTGTGCTTCCGGATATTTTTTTTTCAAAAACAGCCACTGTCATTGAGTGTTTGCACATTTTTCAGTGTGTAAAACTATTTAATTTGACAAAAAAAACTTCAAAATTATTTAAAATCTGGCTAAACATGGCCCTGTGTTGAAGCCTGTAATGTTGGACTGACCCTCATACTCACGTTTTTAATTAAGTTTGGTTCAATTAACTGTGATAATTAATCTGCGTGCGTGTTAATAAAACTTAACTGATATGTGCACCAGGTTTTAGCATCCAAATTTTGATAGAACAAAGACCTAGTGTGCTGTCCTCAACCCCCCCCCCCCCCCCCAAACCCCGTTCCTACTCTGCCGTGTCATTCTCAGGCTTCTTCCTTCATGCAAATTATAAATGTATGTGTGTTTTATAGTCCTAAGAAAGCAATAACTAGAACAATCACATAATAAGCTTGTATAATTATTGCACATGTGAGTTTATATATGTGTATGTGTCACGTACATGTTTTGGTGGCTAAATCCAACTTAATATTCCATATTTTCAGTAAATTGTAGATATTACTTTATTCCTGTCACAATATATACCTTGTTAAACATCTTGTTTATTGATTTAATGCGTTTGTGTACTTTGTTTACTCATACAATAAGCCGTTTATAGCATTATATCTCCCCTACCCCCAATATTCTCCCTGTAAAATGGAGGCACCCCGGGGAGCTAGAAGTGCTAAATGTAAGCTGGTGTAATTGATAGATAAACAGTTAAGGTGGATATCTGATAACCGTTTATGACTCATGTTTTCTGTAGAAGTTTGAAGTTGTGTGTGAATTCTAAGTGTGTTTAATTGTTAAAATTAAATAAAAAAATACTTGAAATAAAAATTAATTACTACAGAGACTTTAAAATTAACAGAAACTGAGGTAACAAGATTTCTTTTCAAAAACAGTTGAGCGGTAAGCGTATTTGATCTTTGTGCAAAATATGAAATTGCTAAGTGTGTGCTTAACTGAGGTGCTAGAGGTAAATGTTATGCAAAAGAAACGAAAAATTTCTGGTGCTAGCTCTGAATAGCAAGTGTACATTAAGTGCAATAACTTGGGTTTTCTTCATAATTTTTTATTCAATTTCAACCAAACTTCACCATTTTACTCGGAAATGTATATACTTTCAGTAAGTTAACTTTATTTCAACATCTGAAAGGTTTAGGGCCCTTTTAATGGAACTAGCCATGTGCTTGACCTATATAACATTTTCTGTGCTTCCGGATATTTTTTTTTCAAAAACAGCCACTGTCATTGAGTGTTTGCACATTTTTCAGTGTGTAAAACTATTTAATTTGACAAAAAAAACTTCAAAATTATTTAAAATCTGGCTAAACATGGCCCTGTGTTGAAGCCTGTAATGTTGGACTGACCCTCATACTCACGTTTTTAATTAAGTTTGGTTCAATTAACTGTGATAATTAATCTGCGTGCGTGTTAATAAAACTTAACTGATATGTGCACCAGGTTTTAGCATCCAAATTTTGATAGAACAAAGACCTAGTGTGCTGTCCTCAACCCCCCCCCCCCCCCCCCCCCCCAAACCCCGTTCCTACTCTGCCGTGTCATTCTCAGGCTTCTTCCTTCATGCAAATTATAAATGTATGTGTGTTTTATAGTCCTAAGAAAGCAATAACTAGAACAATCACATAATAAGCTTGTATAATTATTGCACATGTGAGTTTATATATGTGTATGTGTCACGTACATGTTTTGGTGGCTAAATCCAACTTAATATTCCATATTTTCAGTAAATTGTAGATATTACTTTATTCCTGTCACAATATATACCTTGTTAAACATCTTGTTTATTGATTTAATGCGTTTGTGTACTTTGTTTACTCATACAATAAGCCGTTTATAGCATTATATCTCCCCTACCCCCAATATTCTCCCTGTAAAATGGAGGCACCCCGGGGAGCTAGAAGTGCTAAATGTAAGCTGGTGTAATTGATAGATAAACAGTTAAGGTGGATATCTGATAACCGTTTATGACTCATGTTTTCTGTAGAAGTTTGAAGTTGTGTGTGAATTCTAAGTGTGTTTAATTGTTGAAATAAAAATTAATTACTGCAGAGACTTTAAAATTAACAGAAACTGAGGTAACAAGATTTCTTTTCAAAAACAGTTGAGCGGTAAGCGTATTTGATCTTTGTGCAAAATATGAAATTGCTAAGTGTGTGCTTAACTGAGGTGCTAGAGGTAAATGTTATGCAAAAGAAACGAAAAATTTCTGGTGCTAGCTCTGAATAGCAAGTGTACATTAAGTGCAATAACTTGGGTTTTCTTCATAATTTTTTATTCAATTTCAACCAAACTTCACCATTTTACTCGGAAATGTATATACTTTCAGTAAGTTAACTTTATTTCAACATCTGAAAGGTTTAGGGCCCTTTAAAGGGACTCACACAACTAAATCAGCCTATCACGAAGTGTTTCATACGTTTGTAGTCCCTACTGAAAATTCATTCCGGCTAAGTACAGTGATTCTGGGTAATTTAAATAGTAATTGTTGACCTATTCTGCATTGAATGAAATCTGTAGATATTTAACTTTACAAAAATATATACTTTTGGTAGATTTTGATATGTGATGGCGGATGATATGGGGTCAAAAGTCAGAGGGTGTTTCCGTCCCATTTCACTGGTTTGATATGTAAATTTCCGTTTGTCCGAAGCAGACGCCTGTAGCAAGCTAATATGCCAGTAAACTCCTCATTAAATGCCACTTGAAGCCTTTGTCATGTATGTATCTGTGAATTTAGGCAGTTTTCACAAGTGTTGTACTTCAAATATTAAAGTTATTAGCTCGAAAGCTTAGTAATAACATATAGTAAATTATTTAGTTGTGTGAGTCCTTTAATGGAACTAGCCATGTGCTTGACCTATATAACATTTTCTGTGCTTCCGGATATTTTTTTTTCAAAAACAGCCACTGTCATTGAGTGTTTGCACATTTTTCAGTGTGTAAAACTATTTAATTTGACAAAAAAAACTTCAAAATTATTTAAAATCTGGCTAAACATGGCCCTGTGTTGAAGCCTGTAATGTTGGACTGACCCTCATACTCACGTTTTTAATTAAGTTTGGTTCAATTAACTGTGATAATTAATCTGCGTGCGTGTTAATAAAACTTAACTGATATGTGCACCAGGTTTTAGCATCCAAATTTTGATAGAACAAAGACCTAGTGTGCTGTCCTCAACCCCCCACCCCCCCCCCCCCCCCAAACCCCGTTCCTACTCTGCCGTGTCATTCTCAGGCTTCTTCCTTCATGCAAATTATAAATGTATGTGTGTTTTATAGTCCTAAGAAAGCAATAACTAGAACAATCACATAAAAGCTTGTATAATTATTGCACATGTGAGTTTATATATGTGTATGGTGTCACGTACAGTTTTGGTGGCTAAATCCAACTTAATATTCCATATTTTCAGTAACTGTAGATATTACTTTATTCCTGTCACAATATATACCTTGTTAAACATCTTGTTTATTGATTTAATGCGTTTGTGTACTTTGTTTACTCATACAATAAGCCGTTTATAGCATTATATCTCCCCTACCCCCAATATTCTCCCTGTAAAATGGAGGCACCCCGGGGAGCTAGAAGTGCTAAATGTAAGCTGGTGTAATTGATAGATAAACAGTTAAGGTGGATATCTGATAACCGTTTATGACTCATGTTTTCTGTAGAAGTTTGAAGTTGTGTGTGAATTCTAAGTGTGTTTAATTGTTAAAATTAAATAAAAAAATACTTGAAATAAAAATTAATTACTGCAGAGACTTTAAAATTAACAGAAACTGAGGTAACAAGATTTCTTTTCAAAAACAGTTGAGCGGGTAAGCGTATTTGATCTTTGTGCAAAATATGAAATTGCTAAGTGTGTGCTTAACTGAGGTGCTAGAGGTAAATGTTATGCAAAAGAAACGAAAAATTTCTGGTGCTAGCTCTGAATAGCAAGTGTACATTAAGTGCAATCAATAACTTGGGTTTTCTTCATAATTTTTTATTCAATTTCAACCAAACTTCACCATTTTACTCGGAAATGTATATACTTTCAGTAAGTTAACTTTATTTCAACATCTGAAAGGTTTAGGGCCCTTTAAATGGAACTAGCCATGTGCTTGACCTATATAACATTTTCTGTGCTTCCGGATATTTTTTTTTCAAAAACAGCCACTGTCATTGAGTGTTTGCACATTTTTCAGTGTGTAAAACTATTTAATTTGACAAAAAAAACTTCAAAATTATTTAAAATCTGGCTAAACATGGCCCTGTGTTGAAGCCTGTAATGTTGGACTGACCCTCATACTCACGTTTTAATTAAGTTTGGTTCAATTAACTGTGATAATTAATCTGCGTGCGTGTTAATAAAACTTAACTGATATGTGCACCAGGTTTTAGCATCCAAATTTTGATAGAACAAAGACCTAGTGTGCTGTCCTCAACCCCCCACCCCCCCCCCCCCCCCCCCCCCCCCCCCCAAACCCCGTTCCTACTCTGCCGTGTCATTCTCAGGCTTCTTCTTCATGCAAATTATAAATGTATGTGTGTTTTATAGTCCTAAGAAAGCAATAACTAGAACAATCACATAATAAGCTTGTATAATTATTGCACATGTGAGTTTATATATGTGTATGTGTCACGTACATGTTTTGGTGGCTAAATCCAACTTAATATTCCATATTTTCAGTAAATTGTAGATATTACTTTATTCCTGTCACAATATATACCTTGTTAAACATCTTGTTTATTGATTTAATGCGTTTGTGTACTTTGTTTACTCATACAATAAGCCGTTTATAGCATTATATCTCCCCTACCCCCAATATTCTCCCTGTAAAATGGAGGCACCCCGGGGAGCTAGAAGTGCTAAATGTAAGCTGGTGTAATTGATAGATAAACAGTTAAGGTGGATATCTGATAACCGTTTATGACTCATGTTTTCTGTAGAAGTTTGAAGTTGTGTGTGAATTCTAAGTGTGTTTAATTGTTAAAATTAAATAAAAAAATACTTGAAATAAAAATTAATTACTGCAGAGACTTTAAAATTAACAGAAACTGAGGTAACAAGATTTCTTTTCAAAAACAGTTGAGCGGTAAGCGTATTTGATCTTTGTGCAAAATATGAAATTGCTAAGTGTGTGCTTAACTGAGGTGCTAGAGGTAAATGTTATGCAAAAGAAACGAAAAATTTCTGGTGCTAGCTCTGAATAGCAAGTGTACATTAAGTGCAATAACTTGGGTTTTCTTCATAATTTTTTATTCAATTTCAACCAAACTTCACCATTTTACTCGGAAATGTATATACTTTCAGTAAGTTAACTTTATTTCAACATCTGAAAGGTTTAGGGCCCTTTAAAGGACTCACACAACTAAATCAGCCTATCACGAAGTGTTTCATACGTTTGTAGTCCCTACTGAAAATTCATTCCGGCTAAGTACAGTGATTCTGGGTAATTTAAATAGGTAATTGTTGACCTATTCTGCATTGAATGAAATCTGTAGATATTTTACTTTACAAAAATATATACTTTTGGTAGATTTTGATATGTGATGGCGGATTGATATGGGGTCAAAAGTCAGAGGGTGTTTCCGTCCCATTTCACTGGTTTGATATGTAAATTTCCGTTTGTCCGAAGCAGACGCCTGTAGCAAGCTAATATGCCAGTAAACTCCTCATTAAATGCCACTTGAAGCCTTTGTCATGTATGTATCTGTGAATTTAGGCAGTTTTCACAAGTGTTGTACTTCAAATATTAAAGTTATTAGCTCGAAAGCTTAGTAATAACATATAGTAAATTATTTAGTTGTGTGAGTCCTTTAATGGAACTAGCCATGTGCTTGACCTATATAACATTTTCTGTGCTTCCGGATATTTTTTTTTCAAAAACAGCCACTGTCATTGAGTGTTTGCACATTTTTCAGTGTGTAAAACTATTTAATTTGACAAAAAAAACTTCAAAATTATTTAAAATCTGGCTAAACATGGCCCTGTGTTGAAGCCTGTAATGTTGGACTGACCCTCATACTCACGTTTTTAATTAAGTTTGGTTCAATTAACTGTGATAATTAATCTGCGTGCGTGTTAATAAAACTTAACTGATATGTGCACCAGGTTTTAGCATCCAAATTTTGATAGAACAAAGACCTAGTGTGCTGTCCTCAACCCCCCACCCCCCCCCCCCCCCAAACCCCGTTCCTACTCTGCCGTGTCATTCTCAGGCTTCTTCCTTCATGCAAATTATAAATGTATGTGTGTTTTATAGTCCTAAGAAAGCAATAACTAGAACAATCACATAATAAGCTTGTATAATTATTGCACATGTGAGTTTATATATGTGTATGTGTCACGTACATGTTTTGGTGGCTAAATCCAACTTAATATTCCATATTTTCAGTAAACTGTAGATATTACTTTATTCCTGTCACAATATATACCTTGTTAAACATCTTGTTTATTGATTTAATGCGTTTGTGTACTTTGTTTACTCATACAATAAGCCGTTTATAGCATTATATCTCCCCTACCCCCAATATTCTCCCTGTAAAATGGAGGCACCCCGGGGAGCTAGAAGTGCTAAATGTAAGCTGGTGTAATTGATAGATAAACAGTTAAGGTGGATATCTGATAACCGTTTATGACTCATGTTTTCTGTAGAAGTTTGAAGTTGTGTGTGAATTCTAAGTGTGTTTAATTGTTAAAATTAAATAAAAAAATACTTGAAATAAAAATTAATTACTGCAGAGACTTTAAAATTAACAGAAACTGAGGTAACAAGATTTCTTTTCAAAAACAGTTGAGCGGTAAGCGTATTTGATCTTTGTGCAAAATATGAAATTGCTAAGTGTGTGCTTAACTGAGGTGCTAGAGGTAAATGTTATGCAAAAGAAACGAAAAATTTCTGGTGCTAGCTCTGAATAGCAAGTGTACATTAAGTGCAATCAATAACTTGGGTTTTCTTCATAATTTTTTATTCAATTTCAACCAAACTTCACCATTTTACTCGGAAATGTATATACTTTCAGTAAGTTAACTTTATTTCAACATCTGAAAGGTTTAGGGCCCTTTAAATGGAACTAGCCATGTGCTTGACCTATATAACATTTTCTGTGCTTCCGGATATTTTTTTTTCAAAAACAGCCACTGTCATTGAGTGTTTGCACATTTTTCAGTGTGTAAAACTATTTAATTTGACAAAAAAAACTTCAAAATTATTTAAAATCTGGCTAAACATGGCCCTGTGTTGAAGCCTGTAATGTTGGACTGACCCTCATACTCACGTTTTTAATTAAGTTTGGTTCAATTAACTGTGATAATTAATCTGCGTGCGTGTTAATAAAACTTAACTGATATGTGCACCAGGTTTTAGCATCCAAATTTTGATAGAACAAAGACCTAGTGTGCTGTCCTCAACCCCCCACCCCCCCCCCCCCCCCCCAAACCCCCCCCCAAACCCCGTTCCTACTCTGCCGTGTCATTCTCAGGCTTCTTCCTTCATGCAAATTATAAATGTATGTGTGTTTTATAGTCCTAAGAAAGCAATAACTAGAACAATCACATAATAAGCTTGTATAATTATTGCACATGTGAGTTTATATATGTGTATGTGTCACGTACATGTTTTGGTGGCTAAATCCAACTTAATATTCCATATTTTCAGTAAATTGTAGATATTACTTTATTCCTGTCACAATATATACCTTGTTAAACATCTTGTTTATTGATTTAATGCGTTTGTGTACTTTGTTTACTCATACAATAAGCCGTTTATAGCATTATATCTCCCCTACCCCCAATATTCTCCCTGTAAAATGGAGGCACCCCGGGGAGCTAGAAGTGCTAAATGTAAGCTGGTGTAATTGATAGATAAACAGTTAAGGTGGATATCTGATAACCGTTTATGACTCATGTTTTCTGTAGAAGTTTGAAGTTGTGTGTGAATTCTAAGTGTGTTTAATTGTTAAAATTAAATAAAAAAATACTTGAAATAAAAATTAATTACTGCAGAGACTTTAAAATTAACAGAAACTGAGGTAACAAGATTTCTTTTCAAAAACAGTTGAGCGGTAAGCGTATTTGATCTTTGTGCAAAATATGAAATTGCTAAGTGTGTGCTTAACTGAGGTGCTAGAGGTAAATGTTATGCAAAAGAAACGAAAAATTTCTGGTGCTAGCTCTGAATAGCAAGTGTACATTAAGTGCAATAACTTGGGTTTTCTTCATAATTTTTTATTCAATTTCAACCAAACTTCACCATTTTACTCGGAAATGTATATACTTTCAGTAAGTTAACTTTATTTCAACATCTGAAAGGTTTAGGGCCCTTTAAAGGACTCACACAACTAAATCAGCCTATCACGAAGTGTTTCATACGTTTGTAGTCCCTACTGAAAATTCATTCCGGCTAAGTACAGTGATTCTGGGTAATTTAAATAGGTAATTGTTGACCTATTCTGCATTGAATGAAATCTGTAGATATTTAACTTTACAAAAATATATACTTTTGGTAGATTTTGATATGTGATGGCGGATTGATATGGGGTCAAAAGTCAGAGGGTGTTTCCGTCCCATTTCACTGGTTTGATATGTAAATTTCCGTTTGTCCGAAGCAGACGCCTGTAGCAAGCTAATATGCCAGTAAACTCCTCATTAAATGCCACTTGAAGCCTTTGTCATGTATGTATCTGTGAATTTAGGCAGTTTTCACAAGTGTTGTACTTCAAATATTAAAGTTATTAGCTCGAAAGCTTAGTAATAACATATAGTAAATTATTTAGTTGTGTGAGTCCTTTAATGGAACTAGCCATGTGCTTGACCTATATAACATTTTCTGTGCTTCCGGATATTTTTTTTTCAAAAACAGCCACTGTCATTGAGTGTTTGCACATTTTTCAGTGTGTAAAACTATTTAATTTGACAAAAAAAACTTCAAAATTATTTAAAATCTGGCTAAACATGGCCCTGTGTTGAAGCCTGTAATGTTGGACTGACCCTCATACTCACGTTTTTAATTAAGTTTGGTTCAATTAACTGTGATAATTAATCTGCGTGCGTGTTAATAAAACTTAACTGATATGTGCACCAGGTTTTAGCATCCAAATTTTGATAGAACAAAGACCTAGTGTGCTGTCCTCAACCCCCCACCCCCCCCCCCCCCAAACCCCGTTCCTACTCTGCCGTGTCATTCTCAGGCTTCTTCCTTCATGCAAATTATAAATGTATGTGTGTTTTATAGTCCTAAGAAAGCAATAACTAGAACAATCACATAATAAGCTTGTATAATTATTGCACATGTGAGTTTATATATGTGTATGTGTCACGTACATGTTTTGGTGGCTAAATCCAACTTAATATTCCATATTTTCAGTAAACTGTAGATATTACTTTATTCCTGTCACAATATATACCTTGTTAAACATCTTGTTTATTGATTTAATGCGTTTGTGTACTTTGTTTACTCATACAATAAGCCGTTTATAGCATTATATCTCCCCTACCCCCAATATTCTCCCTGTAAAATGGAGGCACCCCGGGGAGCTAGAAGTGCTAAATGTAAGCTGGTGTAATTGATAGATAAACAGTTAAGGTGGATATCTGATAACCGTTTATGACTCATGTTTTCTGTAGAAGTTTGAAGTTGTGTGTGAATTCTAAGTGTGTTTAATTGTTAAAATTAAATAAAAAAATACTTGAAATAAAAATTAATTACTGCAGAGACTTTAAAATTAACAGAAACTGAGGTAACAAGATTTCTTTTCAAAAACAGTTGAGCGGTAAGCGTATTTGATCTTTGTGCAAAATATGAAATTGCTAAGTGTGTGCTTAACTGAGGTGCTAGAGGTAAATGTTATGCAAAAGAAACGAAAAATTTCTGGTGCTAGCTCTGAATAGCAAGTGTACATTAAGTGCAATCAATAACTTGGGTTTTCTTCATAATTTTTTATTCAATTTCAACCAAACTTCACCATTTTACTCGGAAATGTATATACTTTCAGTAAGTTAACTTTATTTCAACATCTGAAAGGTTTAGGGCCCTTTAAATGGAACTAGCCATGTGCTTGACCTATATAACATTTTCTGTGCTTCCGGATATTTTTTTTTCAAAAACAGCCACTGTCATTGAGTGTTTGCACATTTTTCAGTGTGTAAAACTATTTAATTTGACAAAAAAAACTTCAAAATTATTTAAAATCTGGCTAAACATGGCCCTGTGTTGAAGCCTGTAATGTTGGACTGACCCTCATACTCACGTTTTTAATTAAGTTTGGTTCAATTAACTGTGATAATTAATCTGCGTGCGTGTTAATAAAACTTAACTGATATGTGCACCAGGTTTTAGCATCCAAATTTTGATAGAACAAAGACCTAGTGTGCTGTCCTCAACCCCCCACCCCCCCCCCCCCCCCCCCCAAACCCCGTTCCTACTCTGCCGTGTCATTCTCAGGCTTCTTCCTTCATGCAAATTATAAATGTATGTGTGTTTTATAGTCCTAAGAAAGCAATAACTAGAACAATCACATAATAAGCTTGTATAATTATTGCACATGTGAGTTTATATATGTGTATGTGTCACGTACATGTTTTGGTGGCTAAATCCAACTTAATATTCCATATTTTCAGTAAATTGTAGATATTACTTTATTCCTGTCACAATATATACCTTGTTAAACATCTTGTTTATTGATTTAATGCGTTTGTGTACTTTGTTTACTCATACAATAAGCCGATTATAGCATTATATCTCCCCTACCCCCAATATTCTCCCTGTAAAATGGAGGCACCCCGGGGAGCTAGAAGTGCTAAATGTAAGCTGGTGTAATTGATAGATAAACAGTTAAGGTGGATATCTGATAACCGTTTATGACTCATGTTTTCTGTAGAAGTTTGAAGTTGTGTGTGAATTCTAAGTGTGTTTAATTGTTAAAATTAAATAAAAAAATACTTGAAATAAAAATTAATTACTGCAGAGACTTTAAAATTAACAGAAACTGAGGTAACAAGATTTCTTTTCAAAAACAGTTGAGCGGTAAGCGTATTTGATCTTTGTGCAAAATATGAAATTGCTAAGTGTGTGCTTAACTGAGGTGCTAGAGGTAAATGTTATGCAAAAGAAACGAAAAATTTCTGGTGCTAGCTCTGAATAGCAAGTGTACATTAAGTGCAATAACTTGGGTTTTCTTCATAATTTTTTATTCAATTTCAACCAAACTTCACCATTTTACTCGGAAATGTATATACTTTCAGTAAGTTAACTTTATTTCAACATCTGAAAGGTTTAGGGCCCTTTAAAGGACTCACACAACTAAATCAGCCTATCACGAAGTGTTTCATACGTTTGTAGTCCCTACTGAAAATTCATTCCGGCTAAGTACAGTGATTCTGGGTAATTTAAATAGGTAATTGTTGACCTATTCTGCATTGAATGAAATCTGTAGATATTTAACTTTACAAAAATATATACTTTTGGTAGATTTTGATATGTGATGGCGGATTGATATGGGGTCAAAAGTCAGAGGGTGTTTCCGTCCCATTTCACTGGTTTGATATGTAAATTTCCGTTTGTCCGAAGCAGACGCCTGTAGCAAGCTAATATGCCAGTAAACTCCTCATTAAATGCCACTTGAAGCCTTTGTCATGTATGTATCTGTGAATTTAGGCAGTTTTCACAAGTGTTGTACTTCAAATATTAAAGTTATTAGCTCGAAAGCTTAGTAATAACATATAGTAAATTATTTAGTTGTGTGAGTCCTTTAATGGAACTAGCCATGTGCTTGACCTATATAACATTTTCTGTGCTTCCGGATATTTTTTTTTCAAAAACAGCCACTGTCATTGAGTGTTTGCACATTTTTCAGTGTGTAAAACTATTTAATTTGACAAAAAAAACTTCAAAATTATTTAAAATCTGGCTAAACATGGCCCTGTGTTGAAGCCTGTAATGTTGGACTGACCCTCATACTCACGTTTTTAATTAAGTTTGGTTCAATTAACTGTGATAATTAATCTGCGTGCGTGTTAATAAAACTTAACTGATATGTGCACCAGGTTTTAGCATCCAAATTTTGATAGAACAAAGACCTAGTGTGCTGTCCTCAACCCCCCACCCCCCCCCCCCCCCCCCAAACCCCGTTCCTACTCTGCCGTGTCATTCTCAGGCTTCTTCCTTCATGCAAATTATAAATGTATGTGTGTTTTATAGTCCTAAGAAAGCAATAACTAGAACAATCACATAATAAGCTTGTATAATTATTGCACATGTGAGTTTATATATGTGTATGTGTCACGTACATGTTTTGGTGGCTAAATCCAACTTAATATTCCATATTTTCAGTAAACTGTAGATATTACTTTATTCCTGTCACAATATATACCTTGTTAAACATCTTGTTTATTGATTTAATGCGTTTGTGTACTTTGTTTACTCATACAATAAGCCGTTTATAGCATTATATCTCCCCTACCCCCAATATTCTCCCTGTAAAATGGAGGCACCCCGGGGAGCTAGAAGTGCTAAATGTAAGCTGGTGTAATTGATAGATAAACAGTTAAGGTGGATATCTGATAACCGTTTATGACTCATGTTTTCTGTAGAAGTTTGAAGTTGTGTGTGAATTCTAAGTGTGTTTAATTGTTAAAATTAAATAAAAAAATACTTGAAATAAAAATTAATTACTGCAGAGACTTTAAAATTAACAGAAACTGAGGTAACAAGATTTCTTTTCAAAAACAGTTGAGCGGTAAGCGTATTTGATCTTTGTGCAAAATATGAAATTGCTAAGTGTGTGCTTAACTGAGGTGCTAGAGGTAAATGTTATGCAAAAGAAACGAAAAATTTCTGGTGCTAGCTCTGAATAGCAAGTGTACATTAAGTGCAATAACTTGGGTTTTCTTCATAATTTTTTATTCAATTTCAACCAAACTTCACCATTTTACTCGGAAATGTATATACTTTCAGTAAGTTAACTTTATTTCAACATCTGAAAGGTTTAGGGCCCTTTAAAGGACTCACACAACTAAATCAGCCTATCACGAAGTGTTTCATACGTTTGTAGTCCCTACTGAAAATTCATTCCGGCTAAGTACAGTGATTCTGGGTAATTTAAATAGGTAATTGTTGACCTATTCTGCATTGAATGAAATCTGTAGATATTTAACTTTACAAAAATATATACTTTTGGTAGATTTTGATATGTGATGGCGGATTGATATGGGGTCAAAAGTCAGAGGGTGTTTCCGTCCCATTTCACTGGTTTGATATGTAAATTTCCGTTTGTCCGAAGCAGACGCCTGTAGCAAGCTAATATGCCAGTAAACTCCTCATTAAATGCCACTTGAAGCCTTTGTCATGTATGTATCTGTGAATTTAGGCAGTTTTCACAAGTGTTGTACTTCAAATATTAAAGTTATTAGCTCGAAAGCTTAGTAATAACATATAGTAAATTATTTAGTTGTGTGAGTCCTTTAATGGAACTAGCCATGTGCTTGACCTATATAACATTTTCTGTGCTTCCGGATATTTTTTTTTCAAAAACAGCCACTGTCATTGAGTGTTTGCACATTTTTCAGTGTGTAAAACTATTTAATTTGACAAAAAAAACTTCAAAATTATTTAAAATCTGGCTAAACATGGCCCTGTGTTGAAGCCTGTAATGTTGGACTGACCCTCATACTCACGTTTTTAATTAAGTTTGGTTCAATTAACTGTGATAATTAATCTGCGTGCGTGTTAATAAAACTTAACTGATATGTGCACCAGGTTTTAGCATCCAAATTTTGATAGAACAAAGACCTAGTGTGCTGTCCTCAACCCCCCACCCCCCCCCCCCCCCAAACCCCGTTCCTACTCTGCCGTGTCATTCTCAGGCTTCTTCCTTCATGCAAATTATAAATGTATGTGTGTTTTATAGTCCTAAGAAAGCAATAACTAGAACAATCACATAATAAGCTTGTATAATTATTGCACATGTGAGTTTATATATGTGTATGTGTCACGTACATGTTTTGGTGGCTAAATCCAACTTAATATTCCATATTTTCAGTAAATTGTAGATATTACTTTATTCCTGTCACAATATATACCTTGTTAAACATCTTGTTTATTGATTTAATGCGTTTGTGTACTTTGTTTACTCATACAATAAGCCGTTTATAGCATTATATCTCCCCTACCCCCAATATTCTCCCTGTAAAATGGAGGCACCCCGGGGAGCTAGAAGTGCTAAATGTAAGCTGGTGTAATTGATAGATAAACAGTTAAGGTGGATATCTGATAACCGTTTATGACTCATGTTTTCTGTAGAAGTTTGAAGTTGTGTGTGAATTCTAAGTGTGTTTAATTGTTAAAATTAAATAAAAAAATACTTGAAATAAAAATTAATTACTGCAGAGACTTTAAAATTAACAGAAACTGAGGTAACAAGATTTCTTTTCAAAACAGTTGAGCGGTAAGCGTATTTGATCTTTGTGCAAAATATGAAATTGCTAAGTGTGTGCTTAACTGAGGTGCTAGAGGTAAATGTTATGCAAAAGAAACGAAAAATTTCTGGTGCTAGCTCTGAATAGCAAGTGTACATTAAGTGCAATAACTTGGGTTTTCTTCATAAATTTTTATTCAATTTCAACCAAACTTCACCATTTTACTCGGAAATGTATATACTTTCAGTAAGTTAACTTTATTTCAACATCTGAAAGGTTTAGGGCCCTTTAAAGGACTCACACAACTAAATCAGCCTATCACGAAGTGTTTCATACGTTTGTAGTCCCTACTGAAAATTCATTCCGGCTAAGTACAGTGATTCTGGGTAATTTAAATAGGTAATTGTTGACCTATTCTGCATTGAATGAAATCTGTAGATATTTAACTTTACAAAAATATATACTTTTGGTAGATTTTGATATGTGATGGCGGATTGATATGGGGTCAAAAGTCAGAGGGTGTTTCCGTCCCATTTCACTGGTTTGATATGTAAATTTCCGTTTGTCCGAAGCAGACGCCTGTAGCAAGCTAATATGCCAGTAAACTCCTCATTAAATGCCACTTGAAGCCTTTGTCATGTATGTATCTGTGAATTTAGGCAGTTTTCACAAGTGTTGTACTTCAAATATTAAAGTTATTAGCTCGAAAGCTTAGTAATAACATATAGTAAATTATTTAGTTGTGTGAGTCCTTTAATGGAACTAGCCATGTGCTTGACCTATATAACATTTTCTGTGCTTCCGGATATTTTTTTTTCAAAAACAGCCACTGTCATTGAGTGTTTGCACATTTTTCAGTGTGTAAAACTATTTAATTTGACAAAAAAAACTTCAAAATTATTTAAAATCTGGCTAAACATGGCCCTGTGTTGAAGCCTGTAATGTTGGACTGACCCTCATACTCACGTTTTTAATTAAGTTTGGTTCAATTAACTGTGATAATTAATCTGCGTGCGTGTTAATAAAACTTAACTGATATGTGCACCAGGTTTTAGCATCCAAATTTTGATAGAACAAAGACCTAGTGTGCTGTCCTCAACCCCCCACCCCCCCCCCCCCCCCCCCCCCAAACCCCGTTCCTACTCTGCCGTGTCATTCTCAGGCTTCTTCCTTCATGCAAATTATAAATGTATGTGTGTTTTATAGTCCTAAGAAAGCAATAACTAGAACAATCACATAATAAGCTTGTATAATTATTGCACATGTGAGTTTATATATGTGTATGTGTCACGTACATGTTTTGGTGGCTAAATCCAACTTAATATTCCATATTTTCAGTAAATTGTAGATATTACTTTATTCCTGTCACAATATATACCTTGTTAAACATCTTGTTTATTGATTTAATGCGTTTGTGTACTTTGTTTACTCATACAATAAGCCGTTTATAGCATTATATCTCCCCTACCCCCAATATTCTCCCTGTAAAATGGAGGCACCCCGGGGAGCTAGAAGTGCTAAATGTAAGCTGGTGTAATTGATAGATAAACAGTTAAGGTGGATATCTGATAACCGTTTATGACTCATGTTTTCTGTAGAAGTTTGAAGTTGTGTGTGAATTCTAAGTGTGTTTAATTGTTAAAATTAAATAAAAAAATACTTGAAATAAAAATTAATTACTGCAGAGACTTTAAAATTAACAGAAACTGAGGTAACAAGATTTCTTTTCAAAAACAGTTGAGCGGTAAGCGTATTTGATCTCTGTGCAAAATATGAAATTGCTAAGTGTGTGCTTAACTGAGGTGCTAGAGGTAAATGTTATGCAAAAGAAACGAAAAATTTCTGGTGCTAGCTCTGAATAGCAAGTGTACATTAAGTGCAATAACTTGGGTTTTCTTCATAATTTTTTATTCAATTTCAACCAAACTTCACCATTTTACTCGGAAATGTATATACTTTCAGTAAGTTAACTTTATTTCAACATCTGAAAGGTTTAGGGCCCTTTTAATGGAACTAGCCATGTGCTTGACCTATATAACATTTTCTGTGCTTCCGGATATTTTTTTTTCAAAAACAGCCACTGTCATTGAGTGTTTGCACATTTTTCAGTGTGTAAAACTATTTAATTTGACAAAAAAAACTTCAAAATTATTTAAAATCTGGCTAAACATGGCCCTGTGTTGAAGCCTGTAATGTTGGACTGACCCTCATACTCACGTTTTTAATTAAGTTTGGTTCAATTAACTGTGATAATTAATCTGCGTGCGTGTTAATAAAACTTAACTGATATGTGCACCAGGTTTTAGCATCCAAATTTTGATAGAACAAAGACCTAGTGTGCTGTCCTCAACCCCCCACCCCCCCCCCCCCCCCCAAACCCCGTTCCTACTCTGCCGTGTCATTCTCAGGCTTCTTCCTTCATGCAAATTATAAATGTATGTGTGTTTTATAGTCCTAAGAAAGCAATAACTAGAACAATCACATAATAAGCTTGTATAATTATTGCACATGTGAGTTTATATATGTGTATGTGTCACGTACATGTTTTGGTGGCTAAATCCAACTTAATATTCCATATTTTCAGTAAATTGTAGATATTACTTTATTCCTGTCACAATATATACCTTGTTAAACATCTTGTTTATTGATTTAATGCGTTTGTGTACTTTGTTTACTCATACAATAAGCCGTTTATAGCATTATATCTCCCCTACCCCAATATTCTCCCTGTAAAATGGAGGCACCCCGGGGAGCTAGAAGTGCTAAATGTAAGCTGGTGTAATTGATAGATAAACAGTTAAGGTGGATATCTGATAACCGTTTATGACTCATGTTTTCTGTAGAAGTTTGAAGTTGTGTGTGAATTCTAAGTGTGTTTAATTGTTAAAATTAAATAAAAAAATACTTGAAATAAAAATTAATTACTGCAGAGACTTTAAAATTAACAGAAACTGAGGTAACAAGATTTCTTTTCAAAAACAGTTGAGCGGTAAGCGTATTTGATCTTTGTGCAAAATATGAAATTGCTAAGTGTGTGCTTAACTGAGGTGCTAGAGGTAAATGTTATGCAAAAGAAACGAAAAATTTCTGGTGCTAGCTCTGAATAGCAAGTGTACATTAAGTGCAATAACTTGGGTTTTCTTCATAATTTTTTATTCAATTTCAACCAAACTTCACCATTTTACTCGGAAATGTATATACTTTCAGTAAGTTAACTTTATTTCAACATCTGAAAGGTTTAGGGCCCTTTAAAGGACTCACACAACTAAATCAGCCTATCACGAAGTGTTTCATACGTTTGTAGTCCCTACTGAAAATTCATTCCGGCTAAGTACAGTGATTCTGGGTAATTTAAATAGGTAATTGTTGACCTATTCTGCATTGAATGAAATCTGTAGATATTTAACTTTACAAAAATATATACTTTTGGTAGATTTTGATATGTGATGGCGGATTGATATGGGGTCAAAAGTCAGAGGGTGTTTCCGTCCCATTTCACTGGTTTGATATGTAAATTTCCGTTTGTCCGAAGCAGACGCCTGTAGCAAGCTAATATGCCAGTAAACTCCTCATTAAATGCCACTTGAAGCCTTTGTCATGTATGTATCTGTGAATTTAGGCAGTTTTCACAAGTGTTGTACTTCAAATATTAAAGTTATTAGCTCGAAAGCTTAGTAATAACATATAGTAAATTATTTAGTTGTGTGAGTCCTTTAATGGAACTAGCCATGTGCTTGACCTATATAACATTTTCTGTGCTTCCGGATATTTTTTTTTCAAAAACAGCCACTGTCATTGAGTGTTTGCACATTTTTCAGTGTGTAAAACTATTTAATTTGACAAAAAAAACTTCAAAATTATTTAAAATCTGGCTAAACATGGCCCTGTGTTGAAGCCTGTAATGTTGGACTGACCCTCATACTCACGTTTTTAATTAAGTTTGGTTCAATTAACTGTGATAATTAATCTGCGTGCGTGTTAATAAAACTTAACTGATATGTGCACCAGGTTTTAGCATCCAAATTTTGATAGAACAAAGACCTAGTGTGCTGTCCTCAACCCCCCACCCCCCCCCCCCCCCCCCCCCCCCCCCCCCCCCAAACCCCGTTCCTACTCTGCCGTGTCATTCTCAGGCTTCTTCCTTCATGCAAATTATAAATGTATGTGTGTTTTATAGTCCTAAGAAAGCAATAACTAGAACAATCACATAATAAGCTTGTATAATTATTGCACATGTGAGTTTATATATGTGTATGTGTCACGTACATGTTTTGGTGGCTAAATCCAACTTAATATTCCATATTTTCAGTAAATTGTAGATATTACTTTATTCCTGTCACAATATATACCTTGTTAAACATCTTGTTTATTGATTTAATGCGTTTGTGTACTTTGTTTACTCATACAATAAGCCGTTTATAGCATTATATCTCCCCTACCCCCAATATTCTCCCTGTAAAATGGAGGCACCCCGGGGAGCTAGAAGTGCTAAATGTAAGCTGGTGTAATTGATAGATAAACAGTTAAGGTGGATATCTGATAACCGTTTATGACTCATGTTTTCTGTAGAAGTTTGAAGTTGTGTGTGAATTCTAAGTGTGTTTAATTGTTAAAATTAAATAAAAAAATACTTGAAATAAAAATTAATTACTGCAGAGACTTTAAAATTAACAGAAACTGAGGTAACAAGATTTCTTTTCAAAAACAGTTGAGCGGTAAGCGTATTTGATCTTTGTGCAAAATATGAAATTGCTAAGTGTGTGCTTAACTGAGGTGCTAGAGGTAAATGTTATGCAAAAGAAACGAAAAATTTCTGGTGCTAGCTCTGAATAGCAAGTGTACATTAAGTGCAATAACTTGGGTTTTCTTCATAATTTTTTATTCAGTTTCAACCAAACTTCACCATTTTACTCGGAAATGTATATACTTTCAGTAAGTTAACTTTATTTCAACATCTGAAAGGTTTAGGGCCCTTTTAATGGAACTAGCCATGTGCTTGACCTATATAACATTTTCTGTGCTTCCGGATATTTTTTTTTCAAAAACAGCCACTGTCATTGAGTGTTTGCACATTTTTCAGTGTGTAAAACTATTTAATTTGACAAAAAAAAACTTCAAAATTATTTAAAATCTGGCTAAACATGGCCCTGTGTTGAAGCCTGTAATGTTGGACTGACCCTCATACTCACGTTTTTAATTAAGTTTGGTTCAATTAACTGTGATAATTAATCTGCGTGCGTGTTAATAAAACTTAACTGATATGTGCACCAGGTTTTAGCATCCAAATTTTGATAGAACAAAGACCTAGTGTGCTGTCCTCAACCCCCCACCCCCCCCCCCCCCCCCCCCAAACCCCGTTCCTACTCTGCCGTGTCATTCTCAGGCTTCTTCCTTCATGCAAATTATAAATGTATGTGTGTTTTATAGTCCTAAGAAAGCAATAACTAGAACAATCACATAATAAGCTTGTATAATTATTGCACATGTGAGTTTATATATGTGTATGTGTCACGTACATGTTTTGGTGGCTAAATCCAACTTAATATTCCATATTTTCAGTAAATTGTAGATATTACTTTATTCCTGTCACAATATATACCTTGTTAAACATCTTGTTTATTGATTTAATGCGTTTGTGTACTTTGTTTACTCATACAATAAGCCGTTTATAGCATTATATCTCCCCTACCCCCAATATTCTCCCTGTAAAATGGAGGCACCCCGGGGAGCTAGAAGTGCTAAATGTAAGCTGGTGTAATTGATAGATAAACAGTTAAGGTGGATATCTGATAACCGTTTATGACTCATGTTTTCTGTAGAAGTTTGAAGTTGTGTGTGAATTCTAAGTGTGTTTAATTGTTAAAATTAAATAAAAAAATACTTGAAATAAAAATTAATTACTGCAGAGACTTTAAAATTAACAGAAACTGAGGTAACAAGATTTCTTTTCAAAAACAGTTGAGCGGTAAGCGTATTTGATCTTTGTGCAAAATATGAAATTGCTAAGTGTGTGCTTAACTGAGGTGCTAGAGGTAAATGTTATGCAAAAGAAACGAAAAATTTCTGGTGCTAGCTCTGAATAGCAAGTGTACATTAAGTGCAATAACTTGGGTTTTCTTCATAATTTTTTATTCAATTTCAACCAAACTTCACCATTTTACTCGGAAATGTATATACTTTCAGTAAGTTAACTTTATTTCAACATCTGAAAGGTTTAGGGCCCTTTAAAGGACTCACACAACTAAATCAGCCTATCACGAAGTGTTTCATACGTTTGTAGTCCCTACTGAAAATTCATTCCGGCTAAGTACAGTGATTCTGGGTAATTTAAATAGGTAATTGTTGACCTATTCTGCATTGAATGAAATCTGTAGATATTTAACTTTACAAAAATATATACTTTTGGTAGATTTTGATATGTGATGGCGGATTGATATGGGGTCAAAAGTCAGAGGGTGTTTCCGTCCCATTTCACTGGTTTGATATGTAAATTTCCGTTTGTCCGAAGCAGACGCCTGTAGCAAGCTAATATGCCAGTAAACTCCTCATTAAATGCCACTTGAAGCCTTTGTCATGTATGTATCTGTGAATTTAGGCAGTTTTCACAAGTGTTGTACTTCAAATATTAAAGTTATTAGCTCGAAAGCTTAGTAATAACATATAGTAAATTATTTAGTTGTGTGAGTCCTTTAATGGAACTAGCCATGTGCTTGACCTATATAACATTTTCTGTGCTTCCGGATATTTTTTTTTCAAAAACAGCCACTGTCATTGAGTGTTTGCACATTTTTCAGTGTGTAAAACTATTTAATTTGACAAAAAAAACTTCAAAATTATTTAAAATCTGGCTAAACATGGCCCTGTGTTGAAGCCTGTAATGTTGGACTGACCCTCATACTCACGTTTTTAATTAAGTTTGGTTCAATTAACTGTGATAATTAATCTGCGTGCGTGTTAATAAAACTTAACTGATATGTGCACCAGGTTTTAGCATCCAAATTTTGATAGAACAAAGACCTAGTGTGCTGTCCTCAACCCCCCACCCCCCCCCCAAACCCCGTTCCTACTCTGCCGTGTCATTCTCAGGCTTCTTCCTTCATGCAAATTATAAATGTATGTGTGTTTTATAGTCCTAAGAAAGCAATAACTAGAACAATCACATAATAAGCTTGTATAATTATTGCACATGTGAGTTTATATATGTGTATGTGTCACGTACATGTTTTGGTGGCTAAATCCAACTTAATATTCCATATTTTCAGTAAATTGTAGATATTACTTTATTCCTGTCACAATATATACCTTGTTAAACATCTTGTTTATTGATTTAATGCGTTTGTGTACTTTGTTTACTCATACAATAAGCCGTTTATAGCATTATATCTCCCCTACCCCCAATATTCTCCCTGTAAAATGGAGGCACCCCGGGGAGCTAGAAGTGCTAAATGTAAGCTGGTGTAATTGATAGATAAACAGTTAAGGTGGATATCTGATAACCGTTTATGACTCATGTTTTCTGTAGAAGTTTGAAGTTGTGTGTGAATTCTAAGTGTGTTTAATTGTTAAAATTAAATAAAAAAATACTTGAAATAAAAATTAATTACTGCAGAGACTTTAAAATTAACAGAAACTGAGGTAACAAGATTTCTTTTCAAAAACAGTTGAGCGGTAAGCGTATTTGATCTTTGTGCAAAATATGAAATTGCTAAGTGTGTGCTTAACTGAGGTGCTAGAGGTAAATGTTATGCAAAAGAAACGAAAAATTTCTGGTGCTAGCTCTGAATAGCAAGTGTACATTAAGTGCAATAACTTGGGTTTTCTTCATAATTTTTTATTCAATTTCAACCAAACTTCACCATTTTACTCGGAAATGTATATACTTTCAGTAAGTTAACTTTATTTCAACATCTGAAAGGTTTAGGGCCCTTTTAATGGAACTAGCCATGTGCTTGACCTATATAACATTTTCTGTGCTTCCGGATATTTTTTTTTCAAAAACAGCCACTGTCATTGAGTGTTTGCACATTTTTCAGTGTGTAAAACTATTTAATTTGACAAAAAAAACTTCAAAATTATTTAAAATCTGGCTAAACATGGCCCTGTGTTGAAGCCTGTAATGTTGGACTGACCCTCATACTCACGTTTTTAATTAAGTTTGGTTCAATTAACTGTGATAATTAATCTGCGTGCGTGTTAATAAAACTTAACTGATATGTGCACCAGGTTTTAGCATCCAAATTTTGATAGAACAAAGACCTAGTGTGCTGTCCTCAACCCCCCACCCCCCCCCCCCCCCCCCCCCCCCCCAAACCCCGTTCCTACTCTGCCGTGTCATTCTCAGGCTTCTTCCTTCATGCAAATTATAAATGTATGTGTGTTTTATAGTCCTAAGAAAGCAATAACTAGAACAATCACATAATAAGCTTGTATAATTATTGCACATGTGAGTTTATATATGTGTATGTGTCACGTACATGTTTTGGTGGCTAAATCCAACTTAATATTCCATATTTTCAGTAAATTGTAGATATTACTTTATTCCTGTCACAATATATACCTTGTTAAACATCTTGTTTATTGATTTAATGCGTTTGTGTACTTTGTTTACTCATACAATAAGCCGTTTATAGCATTATATCTCCCCTACCCCCAATATTCTCCCTGTAAAATGGAGGCACCCCGGGGAGCTAGAAGTGCTAAATGTAAGCTGGTGTAATTGATAGATAAACAGTTAAGGTGGATATCTGATAACCGTTTATGACTCATGTTTTCTGTAGAAGTTTGAAGTTGTGTGTGAATTCTAAGTGTGTTTAATTGTTAAAATTAAATAAAAAAATACTTGAAATAAAAATTAATTACTGCAGAGACTTTAAAATTAACAGAAACTGAGGTAACAAGATTTCTTTTCAAAAACAGTTGAGCGGTAAGCGTATTTGATCTTTGTGCAAAATATGAAATTGCTAAGTGTGTGCTTAACTGAGGTGCTAGAGGTAAATGTTATGCAAAAGAAACGAAAAATTTCTGGTGCTAGCTCTGAATAGCAAGTGTACATTAAGTGCAATAACTTGGGTTTTCTTCATAAATTTTTATTCAATTTCAACCAAACTTCACCATTTTACTCGGAAATGTATATACTTTCAGTAAGTTAACTTTATTTCAACATCTGAAAGGTTTAGGGCCCTTTAAAGGACTCACACAACTAAATCAGCCTATCACGAAGTGTTTCATACGTTTGTAGTCCCTACTGAAAATTCATTCCGGCTAAGTACAGTGATTCTGGGTAATTTAAATAGGTAATTGTTGACCTATTCTGCATTGAATGAAATCTGTAGATATTTAACTTTACAAAAATATATACTTTTGGTAGATTTTGATATGTGATGGCGGATTGATATGGGGTCAAAAGTCAGAGGGTGTTTCCGTCCCATTTCACTGGTTTGATATGTAAATTTCCGTTTGTCCGAAGCAGACGCCTGTAGCAAGCTAATATGCCAGTAAACTCCTCATTAAATGCCACTTGAAGCCTTTGTCATGTATGTATCTGTGAATTTAGGCAGTTTTCACAAGTGTTGTACTTCAAATATTAAAGTTATTAGCTCGAAAGCTTAGTAATAACATATAGTAAATTATTTAGTTGTGTGAGTCCTTTAATGGAACTAGCCATGTGCTTGACCTATATAACATTTTCTGTGCTTCCGGATATTTTTTTTTCAAAAACAGCCACTGTCATTGAGTGTTTGCACATTTTTCAGTGTGTAAAACTATTTAATTTGACAAAAAAAACTTCAAAATTATTTAAAATCTGGCTAAACATGGCCCTGTGTTGAAGCCTGTAATGTTGGACTGACCCTCATACTCACGTTTTTAATTAAGTTTGGTTCAATTAACTGTGATAATTAATCTGCGTGCGTGTTAATAAAACTTAACTGATATGTGCACCAGGTTTTAGCATCCAAATTTTGATAGAACAAAGACCTAGTGTGCTGTCCTCAACCCCCCCCCCCCCCCCCCCCCCCCCCCCCCAAACCCCGTTCCTACTCTGCCGTGTCATTCTCAGGCTTCTTCCTTCATGCAAATTATAAATGTATGTGTGTTTTATAGTCCTAAGAAAGCAATAACTAGAACAATCACATAATAAGCTTGTATAATTATTGCACATGTGAGTTTATATATGTGTATGTGTCACGTACATGTTTTGGTGGCTAAATCCAACTTAATATTCCATATTTTCAGTAAATTGTAGATATTACTTTATTCCTGTCACAATATATACCTTGTTAAACATCTTGTTTATTGATTTAATGCGTTTGTGTACTTTGTTTACTCATACAATAAGCCGTTTATAGCATTATATCTCCCCTACCCCCAATATTCTCCCTGTAAAATGGAGGCACCCCGGGGAGCTAGAAGTGCTAAATGTAAGCTGGTGTAATTGATAGATAAACAGTTAAGGTGGATATCTGATAACCGTTTATGACTCATGTTTTCTGTAGAAGTTTGAAGTTGTGTGTGAATTCTAAGTGTGTTTAATTGTTAAAATTAAATAAAAAAATACTTGAAATAAAAATTAATTACTGCAGAGACTTTAAAATTAACAGAAACTGAGGTAACAAGATTTCTTTTCAAAAACAGTTGAGCGGTAAGCGTATTTGATCTCTGTGCAAAATATGAAATTGCTAAGTGTGTGCTTAACTGAGGTGCTAGAGGTAAATGTTATGCAAAAGAAACGAAAAATTTCTGGTGCTAGCTCTGAATAGCAAGTGTACATTAAGTGCAATAACTTGGGTTTTCTTCATAATTTTTTATTCAATTTCAACCAAACTTCACCATTTTACTCGGAAATGTATATACTTTCAGTAAGTTAACTTTATTTCAACATCTGAAAGGTTTAGGGCCCTTTTAATGGAACTAGCCATGTGCTTGACCTATATAACATTTTCTGTGCTTCCGGATATTTTTTTTTCAAAAACAGCCACTGTCATTGAGTGTTTGCACATTTTTCAGTGTGTAAAACTATTTAATTTGACAAAAAAAACTTCAAAATTATTTAAAATCTGGCTAAACATGGCCCTGTGTTGAAGCCTGTAATGTTGGACTGACCCTCATACTCACGTTTTTAATTAAGTTTGGTTCAATTAACTGTGATAATTAATCTGCGTGCGTGTTAATAAAACTTAACTGATATGTGCACCAGGTTTTAGCATCCAAATTTTGATAGAACAAAGACCTAGTGTGCTGTCCTCAACCCCCCACCCCCCCCCCCCCCCCCAAACCCCGTTCCTACTCTGCCGTGTCATTCTCAGGCTTCTTCCTTCATGCAAATTATAAATGTATGTGTGTTTTATAGTCCTAAGAAAGCAATAACTAGAACAATCACATAATAAGCTTGTATAATTATTGCACATGTGAGTTTATATATGTGTATGTGTCACGTACATGTTTTGGTGGCTAAATCCAACTTAATATTCCATATTTTCAGTAAATTGTAGATATTACTTTATTCCTGTCACAATATATACCTTGTTAAACATCTTGTTTATTGATTTAATGCGTTTGTGTACTTTGTTTACTCATACAATAAGCCGTTTATAGCATTATATCTCCCCTACCCCCAATATTCTCCCTGTAAAATGGAGGCACCCCGGGGAGCTAGAAGTGCTAAATGTAAGCTGGTGTAATTGATAGATAAACAGTTAAGGTGGATATCTGATAACCGTTTATGACTCATGTTTTCTGTAGAAGTTTGAAGTTGTGTGTGAATTCTAAGTGTGTTTAATTGTTAAAATTAAATAAAAAAATACTTGAAATAAAAATTAATTACTGCAGAGACTTTAAAATTAACAGAAACTGAGGTAACAAGATTTCTTTTCAAAAACAGTTGAGCGGTAAGCGTATTTGATCTTTGTGCAAAATATGAAATTGCTAAGTGTGTGCTTAACTGAGGTGCTAGAGGTAAATGTTATGCAAAAGAAACGAAAAATTTCTGGTGCTAGCTCTGAATAGCAAGTGTACATTAAGTGCAATAACTTGGGTTTTCTTCATAATTTTTTATTCAATTTCAACCAAACTTCACCATTTTACTCGGAAATGTATATACTTTCAGTAAGTTAACTTTATTTCAACATCTGAAAGGTTTAGGGCCCTTTAAAGGACTCACACAACTAAATCAGCCTATCACGAAGTGTTTCATACGTTTGTAGTCCCTACTGAAAATTCATTCCGGCTAAGTACAGTGATTCTGGGTAATTTAAATAGGTAATTGTTGACCTATTCTGCATTGAATGAAATCTGTAGATATTTAACTTTACAAAAATATATACTTTTGGTAGATTTTGATATGTGATGGCGGATTGATATGGGGTCAAAAGTCAGAGGGTGTTTCCGTCCCATTTCACTGGTTTGATATGTAAATTTCCGTTTGTCCGAAGCAGACGCCTGTAGCAAGCTAATATGCCAGTAAACTCCTCATTAAATGCCACTTGAAGCCTTTGTCATGTATGTATCTGTGAATTTAGGCAGTTTTCACAAGTGTTGTACTTCAAATATTAAAGTTATTAGCTCGAAAGCTTAGTAATAACATATAGTAAATTATTTAGTTGTGTGAGTCCTTTAATGGAACTAGCCATGTGCTTGACCTATATAACATTTTCTGTGCTTCCGGATATTTTTTTTTCAAAAACAGCCACTGTCATTGAGTGTTTGCACATTTTTCAGTGTGTAAAACTATTTAATTTGACAAAAAAAACTTCAAAATTATTTAAAATCTGGCTAAACATGGCCCTGTGTTGAAGCCTGTAATGTTGGACTGACCCTCATACTCACGTTTTTAATTAAGTTTGGTTCAATTAACTGTGATAATTAATCTGCGTGCGTGTTAATAAAACTTAACTGATATGTGCACCAGGTTTTAGCATCCAAATTTTGATAGAACAAAGACCTAGTGTGCTGTCCTCAACCCCCCACCCCCCCCCCCCCCAAACCCCGTTCCTACTCTGCCGTGTCATTCTCAGGCTTCTTCCTTCATGCAAATTATAAATGTATGTGTGTTTTATAGTCCTAAGAAAGCAATAACTAGAACAATCACATAATAAGCTTGTATAATTATTGCACATGTGAGTTTATATATGTGTATGTGTCACGTACATGTTTTGGTGGCTAAATCCAACTTAATATTCCATATTTTCAGTAAATTGTAGATATTACTTTATTCCTGTCACAATATATACCTTGTTAAACATCTTGTTTATTGATTTAATGCGTTTGTGTACTTTGTTTACTCATACAATAAGCCGTTTATAGCATTATATCTCCCCTACCCCCAATATTCTCCCTGTAAAATGGAGGCACCCCGGGGAGCTAGAAGTGCTAAATGTAAGCTGGTGTAATTGATAGATAAACAGTTAAGGTGGATATCTGATAACCGTTTATGACTCATGTTTTCTGTAGAAGTTTGAAGTTGTGTGTGAATTCTAAGTGTGTTTAATTGTTAAAATTAAATAAAAAAATACTTGAAATAAAAATTAATTACTGCAGAGACTTTAAAATTAACAGAAACTGAGGTAACAAGATTTCTTTTCAAAAACAGTTGAGCGGTAAGCGTATTTGATCTTTGTGCAAAATATGAAATTGCTAAGTGTGTGCTTAACTGAGGTGCTAGAGGTAAATGTTATGCAAAAGAAACGAAAAATTTCTGGTGCTAGCTCTGAATAGCAAGTGTACATTAAGTGCAATAACTTGGGTTTTCTTCATAATTTTTTATTCAATTTCAACCAAACTTCACCATTTTACTCGGAAATGTATATACTTTCAGTAAGTTAACTTTATTTCAACATCTGAAAGGTTTAGGGCCCTTTAAAGGACTCACACAACTAAATCAGCCTATCACGAAGTGTTTCATACGTTTGTAGTCCCTACTGAAAATTCATTCCGGCTAAGTACAGTGATTCTGGGTAATTTAAATAGGTAATTGTTGACCTATTCTGCATTGAATGAAATCTGTAGATATTTAACTTTACAAAAATATATACTTTTGGTAGATTTTGATATGTGATGGCGGATTGATATGGGGTCAAAAGTCAGAGGGTGTTTCCGTCCCATTTCACTGGTTTGATATGTAAATTTCCGTTTGTCCGAAGCAGACGCCTGTAGCAAGCTAATATGCCAGTAAACTCCTCATTAAATGCCACTTGAAGCCTTTGTCATGTATGTATCTGTGAATTTAGGCAGTTTTCACAAGTGTTGTACTTCAAATATTAAAGTTATTAGCTCGAAAGCTTAGTAATAACATATAGTAAATTATTTAGTTGTGTGAGTCCTTTAATGGAACTAGCCATGTGCTTGACCTATATAACATTTTCTGTGCTTCCGGATATTTTTTTTCAAAAACAGCCACTGTCATTGAGTGTTTGCACATTTTTCAGTGTGTAAAACTATTTAATTTGACAAAAAAAACTTCAAAATTATTTAAAATCTGGCTAAACATGGCCCTGTGTTGAAGCCTGTAATGTTGGACTGACCCTCATACTCACGTTTTTAATTAAGTTTGGTTCAATTAACTGTGATAATTAATCTGCGTGCGTGTTAATAAAACTTAACTGATATGTGCACCAGGTTTTAGCATCCAAATTTTGATAGAACAAAGACCTAGTGTGCTGTCCTCAACCCCCCACCCCCCCCCCCCCAAACCCCGTTCCTACTCTGCCGTGTCATTCTCAGGCTTCTTCCTTCATGCAAATTATAAATGTATGTGTGTTTTATAGTCCTAAGAAAGCAATAACTAGAACAATCACATAATAAGCTTGTATAATTATTGCACATGTGAGTTTATATATGTGTATGTGTCACGTACATGTTTTGGTGGCTAAATCCAACTTAATATTCCATATTTTCAGTAAATTGTAGATATTACTTTATTCCTGTCACAATATATACCTTGTTAAACATCTTGTTTATTGATTTAATGCGTTTGTGTACTTTGTTTACTCATACAATAAGCCGTTTATAGCATTATATCTCCCCTACCCCCAATATTCTCCCTGTAAAATGGAGGCACCCCGGGGAGCTAGAAGTGCTAAATGTAAGCTGGTGTAATTGATAGATAAACAGTTAAGGTGGATATCTGATAACCGTTTATGACTCATGTTTTCTGTAGAAGTTTGAAGTTGTGTGTGAATTCTAAGTGTGTTTAATTGTTAAAATTAAATAAAAAAATACTTGAAATAAAAATTAATTACTGCAGAGACTTTAAAATTAACAGAAACTGAGGTAACAAGATTTCTTTTCAAAAACAGTTGAGCGGTAAGCGTATTTGATCTTTGTGCAAAATATGAAATTGCTAAGTGTGTGCTTAACTGAGGTGCTAGAGGTAAATGTTATGCAAAAGAAACGAAAAATTTCTGGTGCTAGCTCTGAATAGCAAGTGTACATTAAGTGCAATAACTTGGGTTTTCTTCATAATTTTTTATTCAATTTCAACCAAACTTCACCATTTTACTCGGAAATGTATATACTTTCAGTAAGTTAACTTTATTTCAACATCTGAAAGGTTTAGGGCCCTTTAAAGGACTCACACAACTAAATCAGCCTATCACGAAGTGTTTCATACGTTTGTAGTCCCTACTGAAAATTCATTCCGGCTAAGTACAGTGATTCTGGGTAATTTAAATAGGTAATTGTTGACCTATTCTGCATTGAATGAAATCTGTAGATATTTAACTTTACAAAAATATATACTTTTGGTAGATTTTGATATGTGATGGCGGATTGATATGGGGTCAAAAGTCAGAGGGTGTTTCCGTCCCATTTCACTGGTTTGATATGTAAATTTCCGTTTGTCCGAAGCAGACGCCTGTAGCAAGCTAATATGCCAGTAAACTCCTCATTAAATGCCACTTGAAGCCTTTGTCATGTATGTATCTGTGAATTTAGGCAGTTTTCACAAGTGTTGTACTTCAAATATTAAAGTTATTAGCTCGAAAGCTTAGTAATAACATATAGTAAATTATTTAGTTGTGTGAGTCCTTTAATGGAACTAGCCATGTGCTTGACCTATATAACATTTTCTGTGCTTCCGGATATTTTTTTTTCAAAAACAGCCACTGTCATTGAGTGTTTGCACATTTTTCAGTGTGTAAAACTATTTAATTTGACAAAAAAAACTTCAAAATTATTTAAAATCTGGCTAAACATGGCCCTGTGTTGAAGCCTGTAATGTTGGACTGACCCTCATACTCACGTTTTTAATTAAGTTTGGTTCAATTAACTGTGATAATTAATCTGCGTGCGTGTTAATAAAACTTAACTGATATGTGCACCAGGTTTTAGCATCCAAATTTTGATAGAACAAAGACCTAGTGTGCTGTCCTCAACCCCCCCCCCCCCCCCCCCCCCCAAACCCCGTTCCTACTCTGCCGTGTCATTCTCAGGCTTCTTCCTTCATGCAAATTATAAATGTATGTGTGTTTTATAGTCCTAAGAAAGCAATAACTAGAACAATCACATAATAAGCTTGTATAATTATTGCACATGTGAGTTTATATATGTGTATGTGTCACGTACATGTTTTGGTGGCTAAATCCAACTTAATATTCCATATTTTCAGTAAATTGTAGATATTACTTTATTCCTGTCACAATATATACCTTGTTAAACATCTTGTTTATTGATTTAATGCGTTTGTGTACTTTGTTTACTCATACAATAAGCCGTTTATAGCATTATATCTCCCCTACCCCCAATATTCTCCCTGTAAAATGGAGGCACCCCGGGGAGCTAGAAGTGCTAAATGTAAGCTGGTGTAATTGATAGATAAACAGTTAAGGTGGATATCTGATAACCGTTTATGACTCATGTTTTCTGTAGAAGTTTGAAGTTGTGTGTGAATTCTAAGTGTGTTTAATTGTTAAAATTAAATAAAAAAATACTTGAAATAAAAATTAATTACTGCAGAGACTTTAAAATTAACAGAAACTGAGGTAACAAGATTTCTTTTCAAAAACAGTTGAGCGGTAAGCGTATTTGATCTTTGTGCAAAATATGAAATTGCTAAGTGTGTGCTTAACTGAGGTGCTAGAGGTAAATGTTATGCAAAAGAAACGAAAAAATTCTGGTGCTAGCTCTGAATAGCAAGTGTACATTAAGTGCAATAACTTGGGTTTTCTTCATAATTTTTTATTCAATTTCAACCAAACTTCACCATTTTACTCGGAAATGTATATACTTTCAGTAAGTTAACTTTATTTCAACATCTGAAAGGTTTAGGGCCCTTTTAATGGAACTAGCCATGTGCTTGACCTATATAACATTTTCTGTGCTTCCGGATATTTTTTTTTCAAAAACAGCCACTGTCATTGAGTGTTTGCACATTTTTCAGTGTGTAAAACTATTTAATTTGACAAAAAAAACTTCAAAATTATTTAAAATCTGGCTAAACATGGCCCTGTGTTGAAGCCTGTAATGTTGGACTGACCCTCATACTCACGTTTTTAATTAAGTTTGGTTCAATTAACTGTGATAATTAATCTGCGTGCGTGTTAATAAAACTTAACTGATATGTGCACCAGGTTTTAGCATCCAAATTTTGATAGAACAAAGACCTAGTGTGCTGTCCTCAACCCCCCACCCCCCCCCCCCCCCCCCCAAACCCCGTTCCTACTCTGCCGTGTCATTCTCAGGCTTCTTCCTTCATGCAAATTATAAATGTATGTGTGTTTTATAGTCCTAAGAAAGCAATAACTAGAACAATCACATAATAAGCTTGTATAATTATTGCACATGTGAGTTTATATATGTGTATGTGTCACGTACATGTTTTGGTGGCTAAATCCAACTTAATATTCCATATTTTCAGTAAATTGTAGATATTACTTTATTCCTGTCACAATATATACCTTGTTAAACATCTTGTTTATTGATTTAATGCGTTTGTGTACTTTGTTTACTCATACAATAAGCCGTTTATAGCATTATATCTCCCCTACCCCCAATATTCTCCCTGTAAAATGGAGGCACCCCGGGGAGCTAGAAGTGCTAAATGTAAGCTGGTGTAATTGATAGATAAACAGTTAAGGTGGATATCTGATAACCGTTTATGACTCATGTTTTCTGTAGAAGTTTGAAGTTGTGTGTGAATTCTAAGTGTGTTTAATTGTTAAAATTAAATAAAAAAATACTTGAAATAAAAATTAATTACTGCAGAGACTTTAAAATTAACAGAAACTGAGGTAACAAGATTTCTTTTCAAAAACAGTTGAGCGGTAAGCGTATTTGATCTTTGTGCAAAATATGAAATTGCTAAGTGTGTGCTTAACTGAGGTGCTAGAGGTAAATGTTATGCAAAAGAAACGAAAAATTTCTGGTGCTAGCTCTGAATAGCAAGTGTACATTAAGTGCAATAACTTGGGTTTTCTTCATAATTTTTTATTCAATTTCAACCAAACTTCACCATTTTACTCGGAAATGTATATACTTTCAGTAAGTTAACTTTATTTCAACATCTGAAAGGTTTAGGGCCCTTTAAAGGACTCACACAACTAAATCAGACTATCACGAAGTGTTTCATACGTTTGTAGTCCCTACTGAAAATTCATTCCGGCTAAGTACAGTGATTCTGGGTAATTTAAATAGGTAATTGTTGACCTATTCTGCATTGAATGAAATCTGTAGATATTTAACTTTACAAAAATATATACTTTTGGTAGATTTTGATATGTGATGGCGGATTGATATGGGGTCAAAAGTCAGAGGGTGTTTCCGTCCCATTTCACTGGTTTGATATGTAAATTTCCGTTTGTCCGAAGCAGACGCCTGTAGCAAGCTAATATGCCAGTAAACTCCTCATTAAATGCCACTTGAAGCCTTTGTCATGTATGTATCTGTGAATTTAGGCAGTTTTCACAAGTGTTGTACTTCAAATATTAAAGTTATTAGCTCGAAAGCTTAGTAATAACATATAGTAAATTATTTAGTTGTGTGAGTCCTAAAGGGGGTTGGCTCAGTCTGTTATCATTTCTTTTCGGAACTCCTCTGTCTTTTTCTTGGAACATCGATATTTTGCAGTACACGTACAAATGTATCTAGGCAACGGCGTTTTCAAATACATTATTTACAATATACCTATGCCGTCTTTTAAGCACGTTATTGACAATACATATATTTTGCAGTGCCTATCGAATGATTGGCGTTTTTGAGGACGCTAATAAGGATTTTTTCGAAGTGATTATCGAGAGAACGGCGTGTTTTGCATTAGGTATCAAACGAACGCGTATTTGCAGTGCGGCTATTTTGCTGTACATATCGAGCACAGGACGTATTATATGCACGAACGTTATTCTCGTTACTTTTAAGGAATTTTTCAACCTGACTGACTTTTCCAGTTCGTTTCCAGCTGATGGTGTATATAACCATGTAAGTACATTATTCACTATATGGATATTTTGCATAAGTTCCCGGGCGAATGACTTTACTTTCAGTTTACTGATTTTTTTCAACACCTATCAAGCAAACAGTTTAATTTCAGCACACTATTGAAGTTTTGGATATTTGCAGTACGTATCTAGTGAACGGCGTTTTTGAAGTACGTTATTCACATTTTGGAGCTTCATTATTCACAATACATAATCTAACATTACCTCACTGGTCCATGGTGTATTTGAGTACGTTATTCACATCACAGATATTTCGCAGTACGTATCTAGAAAACGGCGTTATCCAAATACGTTATTTTAAGTTATTCTTTTAGATAGAGTAGATCAAACAGAATTCGGTAATGCTAATACACCAAAAGAATTGTTATGTATCGTCAATGGGGTTAAGTGTTGTGATAGCTGCCACAATACGGATAGTTTTGCAGCACGTAACGAACAAACGGCGTCTTTCATGTGAAGGTTATTAACAATTCGGATATTTTTGCAGTACATATCGACCGAGCGGCGAATTTTTATGTGAAGGGTATTCACAATACGGATATTTTTGCAGTACATATCGACCGAACGGCGAATTTTTATGTGAAGGTTATTCACAATACGGATATTTTTGCAGTACATATCGACCGAACGGCGAATTTTTATGTGAAGGTTATTCACAATACGGATATTTTTGAAGCACAAATCGATCGAACGGCGAATTTTTATGTGAAGGTTATTCACAATACGGATATTTTTGCAGCACATATCGAGCGAACGTCGAATTTTTATGTGACGGTCATTCACAATACGGATATTTTTGCAGCACATATCGACCGAACGGCGTATTTTTATGTGAAGGTTATTCACAATACGGATATTTTTGCAGTTTGTATCGAGCGAACGTCGAATTTTTATGTGACGGTCATTCACAATACGGATATTTTTGCAGCACATATCGACCGAACGGCGTATTTTTATGTGAAGGTTATTCACAATACGGATATTTTTGCAGTGTGTATCGAGCGAACGTCGAATTTTTATGTGACGGTCATTCACAATACGGATATTTTTGCAGTACATATCGACCGAACGGCGAATTTTTATGTGAAGGTTATTCACAATACGGATATTTTTGCAGTACATATCGACCGAACGGCGTTTTTTTATGTGAAGGTTATTCACAATACAGATATTTTTGCAGTACAGATCGACCGAACGGCGAATTTTTATGTGAAGGTTATTCACAATACGGATATTTTTGCAGTACATATCGACCGAACGGCGTTTTTTATGTGAAGGTTATTCACAATACAGATATTTTTGCAGTACAGATCGACCGAACGGCGTATTTTTATGTGAAGGTTATTCACAATACGGATATTTTTGCAGTACATATCTACCGAACGGCGTTTTTTTATGTGAAGATTATTCACAATACAGATATTTTGCAGTACAGATCGACCGAACGGCGAATTTTTATGTGAAGGTTATTCACAATATGGATATTTTTGCAGTACAGATCGACCGAACGGCGTTTTTTTATGTGAAGGTTATTCACAATACGGATGTTTTTGCAGTATGTATCGAGGAACGGCGTCGTTTATGTGAAGGTTATTCATAATACGGTTAAGTGTGCATTACGTATCGAACAAACGGCGGCTTTTATATGAAGTTTATTCTCAATACGGATATTTTTAGAAGTACGTAACAAGCGAACGGCATCTTTTATGTACATTGTATGTTATACACAATAAGGATCTTTTCACAGTTCGTATCAATACATTATTCACATTTTCGATCGACATTTTTCACAAAATGGATATTTTGCAACTTACCTTAAGGACTTTTGCAGTACGAATTTAGCGACCGGCGAATTTTAATACATTATTAACATAACAGATATTTTGCAGTACGTAACTAAAGCGAACGGTGTTTTTCGAGTACGTAATTTTAAGTTATTATTTTAGACACAGTAGATGAAATATAGGCAATACATCAGAGAATTGTATCGGCGGTGACGTTAAGTTTGGTGATAGGTGTCAAGAAGAATGTCTACATTCAGTAAAATTATGTAACAAGGAATTGCGATGAAACAAAGCAATATCTTAAACAATGTAAGTACCAAGAACGATCAGATTGGTGATATAGTCAGGCTTGTATTTATATCTACATTTACTGGTTTCATAATCATTTCCTCTTCTTCTCAAACAATCATAAACATTTATATGACGACATTGTTTTTAAACGGACGTATATATGGTGAAAGCAACTTAGACAATGATTGAAAAACTGACTATTTTGGTCAGTTAGCGACAATTACGATACCTGGCCTGGAAATTCGAAACTGGAACTGTTACCATAGCTACAAATACATGCGAGGATATGGAGAAAAAGGATGAAGAAAAACTGATAGAGAAATGGACAGATGTCAAATCGTTACCAAATCGTAAATGTTCAAGCCGCAAAGTCGTCCTGTGTGTTTACATTTCATACGAGGGAAGGAAAGATGCGTTTGGTCAAAAAGAAAAGAAAAAGACGAAAAAACAACCGTGAGTCTCCCTGCATGCCCCCACTGTCCACCGAAACATGGACATCTTTTCGTATTCTGTAGACCAGAAAATATCCATTCATTTTGATGAGGATACAATAAATGTCGTAATATAGATAACTGGTAATAATTCAATAAATCTTGGATGGACATGGTTTGTCTATATAATGTGGTCAAAAACAAATATTTTTTAAATGATGCTTTTCTATTTGTAATTGTATTTAAATAATCATCCTTCAACACTACCAGTGAAATGTAGGATTTTTGTGATTTACAGAAAATAATTCTGTTACTTTTTGATATCAAATTCTTATATTTCGAAATCTGTAGACAATCGGAAAGGTGTTCATTTTTCGTATTGTTTTCTTTCAATTCTCTGTCTCTATTTCTATCTTTGAAAATCAGATATGTACCGCGAGTTTTAAATGAAGGGCAAAGAGAAGATGGCCGAAAGGTACGTATTGTAAGTATGGCAGATTGTGGATTTATGTTAATGAAAGATTATTCTGTATCATTCGAAATGTGAAATAAAGCATTTCAAAATTCTGTGTGATTGTATTTATCGCACGAAAGTTTCATAAGAAAAAGTGAAGACAAAAAGAAGATCAAAGTAAGTACCTAGCATGCACCCACTGCCTATTTCCGGTTATTTATAACATTTCCTGTTCCTATCACCTTTCTTACTTTGTTATGTTGATTAATACTAATGACAGTTATTTCCGTACCTCAAAACCAGAAGCTGAAAAATGTGTTCCCTTATAAATTGAGTACATTTGAATTAAAACTGCTATTGTTTTCAGATTCAGAAAGACAATGATTATAGTTCAAAATGTATCAAGGGAGCTAGCTCTGTCTGTTAAAACAATTATCATTATCTTTAGGAACTCCTCTGTCTTTTTCTTGGACTACCGATACTTTGCAGTTAACGTACAAATGTATCTAGGCAACGGCGTTTTCAAATACTGTATACGGGGAAATTTTCGCCCCGGGAAATTTTCGCCCCGGGAAATTTTCGCACTCGCATAAGTATATCCGTTTTCGCCCAGTGTTAAATTCGTCCTCCGATGCCCTTCAGAAAATCCGTTTTCGAATTAAATAAAATATATTGTTTAGTATTGAATGGAATATTGAATAAAATTAAAATATGAAAGTATATGGTTTATTTTTTAATTTTCATTACTACATACTATGTGCAGTAGTCTATATCTACTTTTGTTTATCCACTATGGTAGTCACGGCGATCGGTTGTATGTTGACACTTATCGTCAAATGTTAGCCCACGTTTAATTTTCGCCCTCGTGGTGAGAGGGCGAAACGGGCGAAAGTTAAAAGAGGGCGAAAATATCCCCGTATACAGTACATTATTTACAATATACCTATGGCGTCTTTTAAGCTCGTTATTGACAATACATATATTTTGCAGTACCTATCGAGCGAATGGCGTTTTTGAGGACGCTAATAAGGATTTTTTCGAAGTGATTATCGAGAGAACGGCGTGTTTTCCATTTAGTATCAAACGAACGCGTATTTGCAGTACGGCTATTTTGCTGTAAATATCGAGCACAGGACGTATTTTAAGCACGTTATTCCCGTTACTTTTAAGGAATTTTTCAACCTTGCAGTACGATCGAGCGATCGGCGTCTTTTTATGTGAAGGTTATTCACAATACGGTTAGGTTGCATTACGCATCGAACGAACGGCGTCTTTTTAGTTCGTTATTCTCAATGCGGATATTTTGGCAGAACATGTACGTATCGAACGAACGGCGTATTTTTAAGTGAAGGTTATTCACAATACGGATATTTTGGCAGTACATATCAAACGAACGGCGTATTTTTAAGTGAAGGTTATTCACAATACGGATATTTTGGCAGTACATATCGAACGAACAGCGTATTTTTAAGTGAAGGTTTTTCACAATACGGATATTTTGCAGTACATATCGAACGAACGGCGTATTTTTAAGTGAAGGTTTTTCACAACACGGATATTTTTGCAGTACATATCGAGCGAACGGGCTACTTTATGTGAAGGTTATTCACTATTCGGATATTTTTGCAGTATATATCGAACGAACGGCGTATTTTTATGTGAAGGTTATTCACAATACGGATATTTTTGCAGTACATATCGAACGAACGGCGTATTTTTATGTGAAGGTTATTCACAATACGGATATTTTTGCAGTACATATCGAACGAACGGCGTATTTTTATGTGAAGGTTATTCACAATGCGGATACTTTTGCAGTACATATCGAGCGACCGGCCTACTTCAGGACTCACACAACTAAATCAGCCTATCACGAAGTGTTTCATACGTTTGTAGTCCCTACCAAAAATTTGTTCCGGCTAAGTGCAGTGATTCTGAATAATCTAAATAAGTAATTGTTGACATATTCTGCATTGAATGAAATCTATAGATGATTAACTTTACAAAAATGTATACTTTTGGTAGATTTTGATATGTGATGGCGGATTGATATGGGGTCAAAAGTCAGAGGGTGTTACCGTCCCATTTCACTTGTTTGATATGAAAATTTCCAGTTGTCAGAAGCAGACGCCCGTAGCGAGCTAAAATACCACGAAACTTCTGATAAAATGTCATATGAAGTCTTTACCATGTATGTATCTGTGAATCCAGGCAGTTGTCACTAGTGTTGAACTTCAAATATTAAAGTTATGAGCTCTAAAGCTTAGTAATAACATATAGTAAATTATTTAGTTGTGTGAGTCCTTTATGTGAACGTTATTCACAATACGGATATTTTGCACTGCATATCGATTTTTTGTATGTTATACACAATACGGATCTTTTCACAGTTCGTATCAATACATTATTCACATTTTCGATCGACATTTTTCACAAAATGGATATTTTGAAACTAACATTACGGATTTTGGCAGTACTACTCTAGAGATCGGCCAATATTTGATACATTATTCATATAACAGATATTTTGCAGTACGTAACTAGCGAACGGTGTTTTTCGAGTACGTTATTTTAAGTTATTCTTTTAGACACAGTAGATGAAATATAGGCAATACATCAGAGAATTGTATCGGCGGTGACGTTAAGTTTGGTGATAGGTGTCAAGAAGAATGTCTACATTCAGTAAAATTATGTAACAAGGAATTCCGATGAAACAAAGCAATATCTTAAACAATGTAAGTACCAAGTACGATCAGATTGGTGATATAGTCAGGCTTGTATTTATATCTACATTTACTGGTTTCATAATCATTTCCTCTTCTTCTCAAACAATCATATACATTTATATGACGACATTGTTTTTAAACGGACGTATATATGGTGAAAGCAACTTAGACAATGATTAATAAAAAACTGACTATTTTGGTCAGTTAGCGACAATTACGATACCTGGCCTGGAAATTCGAAACCGGAACTGTTACCATAGCTACAAATACATGCGAGGATATGGAGAAAAAGGATGAAGAAAAACTGATAGAGAAATGGACAGATGTCAAATCATTACCATTGTTCAAGCCGCAAAGTCGTCCTGTGTGTTTACATTTCATACGAGGGAAGGAAAGATGCGTTTGGTCAAAAAGAAAAGAAAAAGACGAAAAAACAACCGTGAGTCTCCCTGCATGCCCCCACTGTCCACCAAAACATGGACATCTTTTCGTATTCTGTAGACCAGAAAATATTCATTCATTTTTATGTGGATACAATGTCGTAATAAAGATAACTGGAAAACATTCAATGAATCTTAGATGGACATGGTTTGTCTATATAATGTGGTCAAAAACAAATATTTTTTAAATGATGCTTTTCTATTTGTAATTGTATTTAAATAATCATCCTTCAACACTACCATTGAAATGTAGGATTTTTGTGATTTACAGAAAAGAATTCTGTCACTTTTTGATATTTAATTCTTATATTTCGAAATCTGTAGACAATCGGAAAGGTGTTCATTTTTCGTATTGTTTTTTTTTGCAATTTTCTGTCTCTATTTCTATCTTTGAAAATCAGATATGTACCGCGAGTTTTAAATGAAGGGCAAAGAGAAGATGGCCGAAAGGTACGTATTGTAAGTATGGCAGGTTGTGGAGTTATGTTAATGAGATTAAGATTATTCTGTATCATTCGAAATATGAAATAAAGCATTTCAAAATTCTGTGTGATTGTATTTATCGCACGAAAGTTTCACAAGAAAAAGTGAAGACAAAAAGAAGATCAAAGTAAGTACCCAGCATGCACCCACTGCCCATTTCCGGTTATTTATATTATTTCCTGTTTCTATCATCTTTCTTACTTTGTTATGTTGATTAATACTAACGACAGTTATTTCCGTACCCCAAAACCAGAAGCTGGAAAATGTGTTTCCTTATAAATCGAGTACATTTGAATTAAAAGCGCTATTTTTTTTCAGCTTCAGAATGACAACGATTATAGTTCAAAATGTATCAAGGGAGATAGTTCTGTCTGTTAAAACAATTATCATTTCTTTTCGGAACTCTTCTGTCTTTTTCATGGACTGCGGATATTTTACACACAGTACACGTATCTGGGCAACGACGTTTTCCAAATACGTTATTTATACATCTGGCGTATTTTGAGCACGTTATTGACAATACATATATTTTGCAGTACCAATTGAGCGAATGGCGTTTTTGAGTATGTTATTCCCAATAAGGATTGTTTCGAAGTGATTATCGAGAGAACGGCGTGCTTGATTAAGAACGTCTTTAACCTTTCGGAAGCTTGCAGTACGTGTAAAAAGAATTGACTGTTTTTAAAGATAAGTGTTTTGCAGCAATTATCGAGATGATAATTATTCTAGATGTTGTTTCTTTAATCATTATGCGGATAATTTGCATAAAATATCGAACAACCAGCGTATTTGAAATGCGGCTATTTTGCTGTACATATCGAGCACATGACGTATTTTAAGCACGTTATTCTTGTTACGGATTGTTTTACTGGGAACTATCGAGCGAACGGCGTATATTGTGTAAGTTATTTACCTTACGGATACTTTTCAGTATGGGTCAAGACGAGAACAGCATACTTTTAAGGAATTTTTCAACTTGACTGAATTTTGCAGTTCGTATCCAGCTGATGGTGTTTATAACCATGTAAGTACATTATTCACTATACGGATATTTTACATAAGTTATCGGGCGAATGACTTTATTGAAGAACGTTTTTCAGTTTACCAATTCAGCACCTATTGACGTTTCGGATATTTGCAGTACGTATCTAGCGAACGGCGTATTTGAAGTACGTTATTCACATTTTGGAGCTTCATTATTCACAATACATAATCTAACATTACCTCACTGGTCCATGGTGTATTTGAGTACGTTATTCACATCACAGATATTTCGCAGTACGTATCTAGAAAACGGCGTTATCCAAATACGTTATTTTAAGTTATTCTTTTAGATAGAGTAGATCAAACAGAATTCGGTAATGCTAATACACCAAAAGAATTGTTATGTATCGTCAATGGGGTTAAGTGTTGTGATAGCTGCCACAATACGGATAGTTTTGCAGCACGTAACGAACAAACGGCGTCTTTCATGTGAAGGTTATTAACAATTCGGATATTTTTGCAGTACATATCGACCGAGCGGCGAATTTTTATGTGAAGGGTATTCACAATACGGATATTTTTGCAGTACATATCGACCGAACGGCGAATTTTTATGTGAAGGTTATTCACAATACGGATATTTTTGCAGTACATATCGACCGAACGGCGAATTTTTATGTGAAGGTTATTCACAATACGGATATTTTTGAAGCACAAATCGATCGAACGGCGAATTTTTATGTGACGGTCATTCACAATACGGATATTTTTGCAGCACATATCGAGCGAACGTCGAATTTTTATGTGACGGTCATTCACAATACGGATATTTTTGCAGCACATATCGACCGAACGGCGTATTTTTGTGTGAAGGTTATTCACAATACGGATATTTTTGCAGTGTGTATCGAGCGAACGTCGAATTTTTATGTGACGGTCATTCACAATACGGATATTTTTGCAGCACATATCGACCGAACGGCGTATTTTTATGTGAAGGTTATTCACAATACGGATATTTTTGCAGTGTGTATCGAGCGAACGTCGAATTTTTATGTGACGGTCATTCACAATACGGATATTTTTGCAGTACATATCGACCGAACGGCGAATTTTTATGTGAAGGTTATTCACAATACGGATATTTTTGCAGTACATATCGACCGAACGGCGTTTTTTTATGTGAAGGTTATTCACAATACAGATATTTTTGCAGTACAGATCGACCGAACGGCGTATTTTTATGTGAAGGTTATTCACAATACGGATATTTTTGCAGTACATATCGACCGAACGGCGTTTTTTTATGTGAAGGTTATTCACAATACAGATATTTTGCAGTACAGATCGACCGAACGGCGAATTTTTATGTGAAGGTTATTCACAATATGGATATTTTTGCAGTACAGATCGACCGAACGGCGTTTTTTTATGTGAAGGTTATTCACAATACGGATGTTTTTGCAGTATGTATCGAGGAACGGCGTCGTTTATGTGAAGGTTATTCATAATACGGTTAAGTGTGCATTACGTATCGAACAAACGGCGGCTTTTATATGAAGTTTATTCTCAATACGGATATTTTTAGAAGTACGTAACAAGCGAACGGCATCTTTTATGTACATTGTATGTTATACACAATAAGGATCTTTTCACAGTTCGTATCAATACATTATTCACATTTTCGATCGACATTTTTCACAAAATGGATATTTTGCAACTTACCTTAAGGACTTTTGCAGTACGAATTTAGCGACCGGCGAATTTTAATACATTATTAACATAACAGATATTTTGCAGTACGTAACTAAAGCGAACGGTGTTTTTCGAGTACGTAATTTTAAGTTATTATTTTAGACACAGTAGATGAAATATAGGCAATACATCAGAGAATTGTATCGGCGGTGACGTTAAGTTTGGTGATAGGTGTCAAGAAGAATGTCTACATTCAGTAAAATTATGTAACAAGGAATTGCGATGAAACAAAGCAATATCTTAAACAATGTAAGTACCAAGTACGATCAGATTGGTGATATAGTCAGGCTTGTATTTATATCTACATTTACTGGTTTCATAATCATTTCCTCTTCTTCTCAAACAATCATAAACATTTATATGACGACATTGTTTTTAAACGGACGTATATATGGTGAAAGCAACTTAGACAATGATTGAAAAACTGACTATTTTGGTCAGTTAGCGACAATTACGATACCTGGCCTGGAAATTCGAAACTGGAACTGTTACCATAGCTACAAATACATGCGAGGATATGGAGAAAAAGGATGAAGAAAAACTGATAGAGAAATGGACAGATGTCAAATCGTTACCAAATCGTAAATGTTCAAGCCGCAAAGTCGTCCTGTGTGTTTACATTTCATACGAGGGAAGGAAAGATGCGTTTGGTCAAAAAGAAAAGAAAAAGACGAAAAAACAACCGTGAGTCTCCCTGCATGCCCCCACTGTCCACCGAAACATGGACATCTTTTCGTATTCTGTAGACAAGAAAATATCCATTCATTTTGATGAGGATACAATAAATGTCGTAATATAGATAACTGGTAATAATTCAATAAATCTTGGATGAACATGGTTTGTGTATATAATGTGGTCAAAAACAGACATTTTTTAAATGATGCTTTTCTATTTGTAATTGTATTTAAATAATCATCCTTCAACACTACCAGTGAAATGTAGGATTTTTGTGATTTACAGAAATTAATTCTGTTACTTTTTGATATTAAATTCTTATATTTCGAAATCTATAGACAATCGGAAAGGTGTTCATTTTTTGTATTGTTTTCTTTCAATTTCCTGTCTCTATTTCTATCTTTGAAAATCAGATATGTACCGCGAGTTTTAAATGAAGGGCAAAGAGAAGATGGTCGAAAGGTACGTATTGTAAGTATGGCAGATTGTGGATTTATGTTATTGAAAGATTATTCTGTATCATTCAAAATATGAAATAAAGCATTTCAAAATTCTGTGTGATTGTATATATCGCGCGAAAGTTTCATAAGAAAAAGTGAAGACAAAAAGAAGATCAAAGTAAGTATCCAGCATGCACCCACTGCCCATTTCCGGTTAATTATAACTTTTCCGGTTCCTATCATCTTTCTTATCTAATTTCCGTACCTCAAAACCGGAAGCTGTGAAATGTGTTCACTTATAAATAAAGTGCATTTGAATTAAAACTGCTATTTTTTCCAGCTCCTGACAGACAACGATTATAGTTCAAAATGTATTAAGGGAGTTAACTCTGTCTGTTAAAACAATTATCATTTCTTTTCGGAACTCCTCTGTCTTTTTCTTGGACTACCGATATTTTGCAGTACACGTACAAATGTATCTAGGCAATAGCGTTTTCAAATATATTATTTACAATATACCTATGTCGTCTTTTAAACACGTTATTGACAATACATATATTTTGCAGTGCCTATCGAATGAATGGCGTTTTTGAGGACGCTAATAAGGATTTTTTCGAAGTGATTATCGAGAGAACGGCGTGTTTTGCATTAAGTATCAAACGAACGCGTATTTGCAGTGCGGCTTTTTTGCTGTACATATCGAGCACAGGACGTATTGTAAGCACGTTATTCTCGTTACTTTTAAGGAATTTTTCAACCTGACTGACTTTTCGTGTTCGTTTCCAGCAGGTGTATATAACCATGTAAGTACATTATTTACTATATGGGTATTTTGCATAAGTTCCCGGGCGAATGACTTTACTTTTACTTTACTGACTTTTTTCAACACCTATCAAGCAAACAGTTTACTTTCAGTACACTATTGAAGTTTTGAATATTTGCAGTACGTATCTTGCGAACGGCGTATTTGAAGTACGTTATTCACATTTTGGTGCTTTATTATTCACAATACGTCATCTAGCATTACCTTACGGGTCCATGGCGTATTTGAAGTAAGTTTTCACATCACGGATATTTCGCTGTACGTATCTAGGAAACGGCGTATTTTAGTTCGTTATTCACAATGCGGGATATTATTGCAGTACATGTACGTATCGAATGAACGGCGTATTTTTAAGTGAAGGTTATTCACAATACGGATATGTTTGCAGTACATATCGAATGAACGGCGTTTTTTTAAGTGAAGGTATTTCACAATATGGATATTTTGCAGTACATATCGAGCGAACGGCGTATTTTTATGTGAAGGTTCTTCACAATACGGATATTTTTGCAGTACACATCGAACGAACGGTGTATCTTTAAATGAAGGTTTTTCACAATACGATTAATTTTGCAGCACATATCGAACGAATGGCGTCTTTTTATGCGAAGGTTATTGAAAATACGGATATTTGTGCAGTACGTATCGAACGAACAGCGTCTTTTTATGTGAGGATATTTACAATACGAATATTTTTGCAGTACGTATCGAGCGAACGGCGTATTTTTATTTGAGGGTTATTCACAAAACGGATATTTTTGCAGTACGTATCGAATAAACGGCGTATTTTTTTGTGTGAAAGTTATACACAATACGAATATATTTGCAGTACATATCGGATGAACCACGTATTTTTATGTGAGGGTTATTCACAATACGGATATTTTTGCAATACGTATCGAGCGATCGGCGTCTTTTTAGTACGTTATTCACAATGCGGATATTTTTGCAGTATATGTACGTATCGAACGAACGGCGTATTTTTATGTGAAGGTTATTTACAATACGAATATTTTGCAGTACATATCGAACGAACGGCGTATTTTTAAGTGAAGGTTATTCACAATACGGATATTTTTGCAGTACATTTCGAACGAACGGCGTATTTTTATGTGAAGGTTATTCACAATCCGGATATGTTTGCAGTATATATCGAACGAATGGCGTATTTTTAAGTGAAGGTTTTTCACAATACGGATATTTTTGCAGTACATATCGAACGAACGGCGTATTTTTATGTGAAGGTTTTTCACAATACGGATATTTTGCAGTACATATGGAACGAACGGCGTATTTTTAAGTGAAGGTTATTCACAATACGGATATTTTTGCAGTACATATCGAACGAACGGCGTATTTTTAAGTGAAGGTTTTTCACAATACGGATATTTTGCAGTACATATCGAACGAACGGCGTATTTTTAAGTGAAGGTTATTCACAATACGGATATTTTTGCAGTACATATCGAACGAACGGCGTATTTTTAAGTGAAGGTTATTCACAATACGGATATTTTGGCAGTACATATCAAACGAACGGCGTATTTTTAAGTGAAGGTTATTCACAATACGGATATTTTGGCAGTACATATCAAACGAACGGCGTATTTTTAAGTGAAGGTTATTCACTATACGGATATTTTTGCAGTATATATCGAACGAACGGCGTATTTTTAAGTGAAGGTTATTCACAATACGGATATTTTGCAGTACATATCGAACGAACGGCGTATTTTTAAGTAAAGGCTATTCACAATACGGATATTTTTGCAGTACATATCGAACGAACGGCGTATTTTTAAGTGAAGGTTTTTCACAATACGGATATTTTTGCAGTACATATCGAGCGAACGGGCTACTTTATGTGAAGGTTATTCACTATACGGATATTTTTGCAGTATATATCAAACGAACGGCGTATTTTTATGTGAAGGTTATTCACTATATGGGTATTTTTGCAGTATATATCGAACGAACGGCGTATTTTTAAGTGAAGGTTATTCACTATACGGATATTTTTGCAATACATATCGAACGAACGGCGTATTTTTTTTTGAAGGTAATTCACAATACAGATATTTTTGCAGTACATATCGAACGAACGGCGTATTTTTATTTGAAGATTATTCACAATACGGATGTTTTTGCACTACATATCGATTTTTATGTGTGTTATACACAATACGGATCTTTTCACTGTTCGTATCAATACATTATTCACATTTTCGAACCACATTTTTCACAAAATGGATATTTTGCAACTTACCTTACGGACTTTTGCAGTACGAATATAGCGACCGGCGAATTTTAATACATTATTAACATCAAAGGTATTTTGCAGTACGTAACTAGCGAACGACGTTTTTCGAGTACGTTATTTTAAGTTATTCTTTTAGACACAGTAGATGAAATACAGGCAATACATCAGAGAATTGTTATGTATCGGCAGTGGCGTTAAGTTTGGTGATAGCTGCCAAGACGAATGTCTACATACAGTAAAATTGTATAACAAGGAATTGCGATGAAACAAAGCGATATCCTTTACAATGCAAGTACCAAGTACGATCAGATTGGTGATCTAGTCAGGCTTGTATTTTTATCTATATTTACTGGTTTCATAATCATTTCCTCTTCTTCTCAAACAAACATATACATTTATATGACGACATTGTTTTTAGCGGACGTATGTATGGTTAATGCAACTTGGATTATGATTGGAAAACTGACTATTTTGGTCAGCTAGCGGTAAATACAGTACCTGCCCCGAACATTTGAAACTTGAACTGTAACCATAGCTACAAATACATGCGAGGAAATGGAGAAAGAAAAAAATGAAGAAAAGAGGATAGGGAAATCGACAACTGTGAAATTGTTCAAGCCTCAAAGTCGTCCTGGATAGAAAGATGCCATACGAAGGAAAGATGCATTCGACACAAAGAAAAAAAAAGAAGAAATCAACCGTGAGTCTCCCTGCATGCCCCCACTGTCCACCGAAACATGGACATATTTTCGTAATCTGTATACCAGAAAATATTTCTCAATTTTATGTGGTTTTAATAAATGTCATAATAAATATAACTGGTACAATTTAATGAATCTTAGATGAACATGGTTTGTCTTTATAATATGATGAAATGGATTTCAAACCTGTATTGGTTTAATGATGTTTTTCTATTAGTAATTACGTTTAAATAATCATCCTTCAACACTACCAGTGTAATGTAGGATTTTTGTTACTTACAGACATTATCATTGTTAATTGTTAATGCTTATATTTCGAAATCTGCAGACAGTCGGAAAGGTGTTCATTTTTCGTATTGTTTTCTGTCAATTTTCTGTCTCTATTCCTATCCTTGAAAATAAAATAAATGTACCGCGATTTTTAAATGAAGGGCAAAGAGAAGATGGCCGAAAGGTAAGTATTGTAAGTATGGCAGGTTGTGGAGTTATGTTAATGAAATATTATTCTGTATCATTCGAAATATGAAATAAAACATTTCAAAATTCTGTGTGATTGTATTTATCGCGCGAAAGTTTCACAAGAAAAAGTGAAGACAGAAAGAAGATCAAAGTAAGTACCCAGCATGCACCCACTGCCCATTTCCGGTTATTTATAACATTCCCTGTTTCTATCATCTTTCTTACTTTGTTATGTTGATTTATACTAATGACAGTTATTTCCGTACCCCAAAATCAGAAGCTGAAAAATGTGTTCACTTATAAATCGAGAACATTTGAATTAAAATTGCTATTTTTTTCAGCTTCGGAAAAACAACGATTGTAGCTCAAAATGTATAAAAGGTGTTGGCTCTGTCTGTTAAAACAATTATCATTTCTTTTCGGAACTCCTCTGTCTTTTTCTTGGGCTACGAATATTTTGAAGAACATGTTTCTAGGCAACGGCGTTTTTCAAATACGTTATTTACAATATACATTTGGCTTATTTTGAGCACGTTATTGACAATACATATAAGTACGTTATTCCCAATAATGATTTTGTCGAAGCGATTATCGAAAACGGTGTGTTTGATTAAGAACGTCTTTAACCTTTCGGGAGCTTTGCAGTACGTGTAAAGAGAATTGACTGTTTTAAGGATTGGTAATTTGCAGCAATTATCGAGATTTATCTAGATGTTGTTTCGTTAATTTTAATACGGATAAATTGCATTAAATATCGAACGATTGCTGTACATATCGATTACAGGACGGATTATAAGCACGTTATTCTTGTTACGGATTTTTTTTCTGGGAACTATCGAGCGAACGGCGTATATTGTGTGCGTTATTTACCTTACGGATACTTTTCAGTACGGGTCAAGAGAACAGCATACTTTTAAGGAATGTTTCAACCTGACTGACCTTTGCAGTTCGTACCCAGCTGATGGTGTATATAACCATGTAAGTACATTATTCACGATACGAATATTTTGCAAGTTATCGGGCGAATGACTTTATGGAAGAACATTTTTCAGCTTACCTATTCAGCACCCATCAAGCGAACACCTTATTTTCAGTACATTATTGAAGTTTTGGATATTTGCAGTATGTATCAAGCAAACAGCTTATTTTCAGTACACTATTGAAGTTTTAGATATTTGCAGTACGTATCTAGCGAACGGCGTATTTGAAGTACGTTATTGAAGTTTCGGATATTTGTAGTACGTATCTAGCGAACATCGTATTTGAAGTACGTTATTCACAGTTTGGAGGTTCATTATTCACAATACGTAATCTAACATTACCTTACGGGACCATGGCGTATTTGAAGTACATTATTCACATCACGGATATTTCGCAGTACGTATCTAGCAAACGGCGTCTTTTTAGTATTTAGTTCGCAATACGGATATTTTTGCAGCACGTATCGAGCAAATAGCGTCTTTTTATGTGAAGGTTATTCACAATACGGATATTTTTGCAGGACATATCGAGCAAACAGCGTCTTTTTAGTACATAATTCACAATACGGATATTTTTGCAGTACGTGTCGAGCGAACGGCGTATTTTTATGTGAAGGCTATTCACAATACGGATATTTTTGCAGGACATATCGAGCAAACAGCGTCTTTTTAGTACATAATTCACAATACGGATATTTTTACAGCATGTAACGACCAACCGGCGTTTTTTTAGTATATAATTCACAATACAGATATTTTTGCAGTTCATATCGAGCGAACAGCGGCTTTTTAATATATAATTCACAATACGGATATTTTTGCAGTACATTTTGGGAAAACGGCGTTTTTTAGTCTATATAATTCACAATACGGATATTTTTGCAGTACATTTTGGGAAAACGGCGTTTTTTAGTCTATATAATTCACAATACGGATATTTTTGCATTACGTATCTTGCTGATGGTGATAATAACCATGTTAGTACATTATTCTCTATACGGATATTTTGCATATGTTATCGGATGAATGACTTTACTTTCACTTTTCTGATTATTTTTTCAACACCTATCAAGCGAACAGCTTACTTTCAGTACACTATTGAAGTTTTGGATATTTGCAGTACGTATCTAGCGAACGACGTTTTCCAAATACGTTAATTAAGTTATTATTTTAGATAGAGTAGATCAGACAGAATTCGGAATATATGGTAGTACACCATAGAAATTGTTATGTATCGTAAGTGGCGTTAAGTGTTGTGATAGCTTCCACAATACGGATATTTTTGCAGTACATATCGAACGAACGGCGTCTTTTTATGTGAAGAATATTCACAATACGGATATTTTTGCAGGATGTAACGAGCGAACGGCGTCTTTTTAGTACATAATTCACTTAACGGATATTTTTGCAGTACATATCGAAAGAACCTCGTGTTTCATGTGAAGGTTATTCACAATATGGACATTTTTGCAATACGTATCGAGAGAACATCGAATTTTTATGTGAAGGTTATTCACAATACGGATATTTCTGCAGTACATTCCGAGCAAACAGCGTCTTTTTAGTACATAATTCATAATACGGATATTTTTGTAGCATCTAACGAGCAAACGGAGTTTTTTAGTATATAATTCACAATACGGATATTTTTGCATCATGTAACGAGCAAACGGCGTTTTTTAGTATATAATTCACAATACGGATATTTTTGCAGTACATATACATATCGAGCAAACGACGTCTTTTTAGTACATAATTCACAATACGGATATTTTAGCAGTACGTGTCGAGCGAACGGCGTTTTTTAGAATATAATTCACAATACGGATATTTTTGCATCATGTAACGAGCAAACGGCGTTTTTTAGTATATAATTCACAATACGGATATTTTTGCAGAATGTAACGAGCAAACGACGTTTTTTAGTATATAATTCACAATACGGATATTTTTGCAGAATGTAACGAGCAAACGACGTTTTTTACAGTGTAATATATTACTCACAATACGGATATTTTTGCAGTACGTATCTTGCTGATGGTGTATACAACCATGTAAGTACATTATTCTCTATACGGATATTTTGCATATGTTATCGGATGAATGACTTTACTTTCACTTTTCTGATTTTTTTTTCAACATTTATCAAACGAACAGCTTACTTTCAGTGCACTATTGAAGTTTTGGATATTTGCTGTACGTATCTAGCGAACGCCGTTTTCCAAATACGTTAATTAAGTTATTCTTTTAGATAGAGTAGATCAGACATAATTCGGAATATATGGTAATACACCAAAGGAATTGTTATGTATCGTCAGTGGCATTAAGTGTTGTGATAGCTGCCACAATAATGATATTTGTGCAGCACGTATCGAGCGAACGGCGTCTTTTTATGTGAAGAATATTCACATAACGGATATTTTTGCAGGATGTAACGAGCAAACGGCGTCTTTTTAGTACATATTTCACAATACGGATATTTTTGAAGTTCATATCTAGCGAACGGCGTCTTTTTAGTACATAATTCACTATATGGATATTTTTGCAATCCGTATCGAGCGAACGTCGAATTTTTATGTGAAGGTTATTCACAATACGGATATTTTTGCAGGACGTATCGAGCGAACGGCAACTTTTATGTATATTATACACAATACGGATCTTTTCACAGTTAACGTATCAATACATTATTCACATTTTCGATTCACATTTTTCACAAAATGGATATTTTGAAACTTACATTACGGATTTTGGCAGTAAGAATCTAGCGATTGGCGAATATTTTATACACTATTCATATAACAGATATTTTGAAGTACGTAACTAGCGAACGGCGTTTTTCGAGTACGATATTTTAAGTTATTCTTTTAGACACAGTATATGAAATAAAGGTAATACATCAGAGAATTATTATGTATCGGCGGTGACGTCAGGTGTGTTGATAGCTGCCAAGAAGAAGGTATACATAATGTACATACAATAAAATTATATAACAAGGAATTGCGATGAAAAAAAAAACATTTTTTAAACAATGTAAGTACATGTACCAAGTAAGATTAGTTTGGTGATCTAGTCAGGCTTGTATTTTTATCTATATTTACTGGTTTCATAATCATTTCCTCTTCTTCTCAAACAAACATATACATTTATATGACTACATTGTTTTTAGCGGACGTATGTATGGTTAATGCAACTTAGATTTTGATTGGAAAACTGACTATTTCGGTCAGCTAGCGGCAAATACAGTACCTGCCCCGAACACTTGAAACTTGAACTGTAACCATAGCTACAAATATATTCAAGGAAATGGAGAAAGAAATAAAAAAAAAAAGAAAAAAATGAAGAAAAGAGGATAGGGAAATCGACATCTGTCAAATCGTTCGAATCGTGCAAGCCTCAAAGTCGTCCTGGATAGAAAAATGTCATACGAAGGAAAGATGCATTCGATAAAAAGAAAGAAAAAGAAGAAAATCAACCGTGAGTCTCCCTGCATGCCCCCACTGTCCTCCGAATCATGGGCATCTTTTCGTAATATGTAGACCAGAATATATTTTTCAATTTTATGTGGTTTTAATAAATGTCAAAATAAATATAACTGGTAAAATTTAACGATTCTTAGATGAACATGGTTTGTCTAATATGATGAAATGGATTTCAAACCTGTGTTGGTTTAATGATGTTTTTCTATTAGTAATTACGTTTAAATAATCATCCTTCAACACTACCAGTGTAATGTAGGATTGTTGTTACTTACAGACATTATCATTGTTAATTGTTAATGCTTATGTTTCGAAATCTATAGACAGTCGAAAAGGTGTTCATTTTTTGTTTCGTTGTCTGTCAATTTTCTGTCTCTATTCCTATCCTTGAAAATAAAATAAATGTACCGCGATTTTTAGATGAAGGGCAAAGAGAAGATGGCCGAAAGGTACGTATTGTAAGTATGGCAGATTGTGGATTTATGTTAATGAAATATTATTCTGTATCATTCGAAATATGAAATAAATCATTTCCAAATTCTGTGTGATTGTATTTATCGCGCGAAAGTTTCACAAGAAAATGTGAAGACAAAAAGAAGATCAAAGTAAGTACCCAGCATGCACCCACTGCCCATTTCCTGTTAATTATAACATTTCCGGTTCCTATCATCTTTCTTACTTTGTTATGTTGGTTAATACTAATGACAGTTATTTCCGTACTTCAAAACCAGAAGCTGAAAAATGTGTTTCCTTATAAATCGAGTACATTTGAATTAAAAGTGCTATTTTTTTCAGCTTCAGAATGACAACGATTATAGTTCAAAATGTATTAAAGGAGTAAGCTCTGTCTGTTAAACCTATTATCATTTCTTTTCGGAACTCCTCTGCCTTTTTGGACTAACGATATTTTGCAGTACACGTACAAATGTATCTAGGCAACGGCGCTTTAAAATACATTATTTACAATATACCTAAGGCGTCTTTTAAGCCCGTTATTGACAATACATATATTTTGCAGTACCTATCGAGCGAATGGCATTTTTGAGGACGTTAATAAGGATTTTTTCGAAGTGATTATCGAGAGAACGGCGTGTTGTGCTTTGAGTATCAAACGAACGCGTATTTGCAGTGCGGCTATTTTGCTGTACATATCGCGCACAGGACGTATTGTAAGCACGTTATTCTCGTTACTTTTAAGGAATTTTTCAACCTGACTGACTTTTCCAGTTCGTTTCCAGCTGATGGTGTATATAACCATGTAAGTACATTATTCACTATATGGATATTTTGCATAAGTTCCCGGGCGAATGACTTAACTTTCAGTTTACTGATTTTTTTTCAACACCTATCAAGCAAACAGTTTACTTTCAGTACACTTTTGAAGTTTTGAATATTTTCAGTACGTATCTAGCGAACGGCGTATTTGAAGTACGTTATTCACATTTTGGAGCTTCATTATTCACAATACATAATCTAACATTACCTAACGGGACCATGGCGTATTTGAAGTACGTTTTCACATCACGGATATTTCGCAGTACGTATCTAGCAAACGGCGTTTTCCAAATACGTTATTTCAAGTTATTCTTTTAGATAGAGTAGATCAAATAGAATTCGGAATATATAGGGATTGAAAGTCATTTTTTTAACTTTCATAGTGCTATGAAAGGTCAGCCGTTACATCCATATTGAATGAAGCCCGCTAGGGCTTCATGTTAAATATGGATGTAACGGCTGACCTTTCATAGCACTATGAAAGTTAAAAAATGACTTTCAATCCATATATTTACATTTTTACTATAGAATAATTGCTTAACCTCATTTAAATATTTTCCAATTAATAGTTTATTACCTGCGTTTGTATATGTGTCGTCATTTTAACGACATTGGTGGAACAGTTCAGCTTGAATAAAATTGGCGCCAATGATAATAATTAGTCATTTGAGCGTTTGACGCAAGGGTAATCTCCATGTTATTCGAAGCGGCGCGACAAGACTCTCATTGAACAAGCTTGATCTTTGACGTCATAATAAAACCACGTGCTACGTCTCGAGAACCATTGCTTTCATACTTTTATGAAAAGCATTTTTGCTGGTTATCTTCATATAGTGGGTTGCAGCGCAAATGTAAATATATAGTACATGTAATACACCACAGAAATTGTTATGTATCGTCAGTAGCGTTAAGTGTTGTGGTAGCTGCCACAATACAGATATTTCTGCAGCATGTAACGAGCAAACGGAGTCTTTTTAGTACATAATTCACAATACGGATATTTTGCAGTTCATATCGAGCGAACGGCATACTTTATGTGAAGGTTATTCACAATACGGTTAATTTGCAGCACGTATCGAACGAACAGTGTCTTTTTATGTGAGGATATTCACAATACGAATATTTTTGTAGTACATATCGAATGAACGGCGTCTTTTTATGTGAAGGTTACATTTGTATTCACAATGCAGATATTTTTGCAGTACGTATCGAACGAACGGCGTCTTTTTAGTTCGTTATTTACAATGCGGATATTTTTGCAGTACATATCGAACAAACGGCGAATTTTTATATGAAGGTTATTCACAATACGGATATTTTGCAGTACATATCGAACGAACGGCGTATTTTTATGTGAAGGTTATTCACAATACGTATATTTTGCAATACACATCGAACGAACGGCGTCTTTTAAGTTCGTTTTTCACAATGCGGATATGTTTGCAGTACATGTACGTATCGAACGAACGGCGTATTTCTAAGTGAAGGTATTTCACAGTACGGATATTTTGCAGTACATATCGAACGAACGGCGTATTTTAAGTTCGTTTTTCACAATGCGGATATTTTTGCAGTACATATCGAATGAACGGCGTATTTTTAAGTGAAGGTATTTCACAGTACGGATATTTTGCAGTACAAATCGAGCGAACGGCGTATTTTTATGTGAAGGTTATTCACAATACAGATATCAGTGCATATCGAATGAACGGCGTATTTTCAAGTGAAGATTATTCAAAATACGATATTTTTGCAATACGTATCGATCGAATGGCGTATTTGTATATGAATGTTATTCACAATACAGATATGCTTGCAATACACATCGAGTAAACGACGTATTTTTATGTGAAGGTTATTCACAATACGGATATTTTGCAGTACATATCGAACGAACGGCGTATTTTTATGTGAAGGTTATTCACAATACGTATATTTTGCAATACACATCGAACGAACGGCGTCTTTTAAGTTCGTTTTTCACAATGCGGATATGTTTGCAGTACATGTACGTATCGAACGAACGGCGTATTTCTAAGTGAAGGTATTTCACAGTACGGATATTTTGCAGTACATATCGAACGAACGGCGTATTTTAAGTTCGTTTTTCACAATGCGGATATTTTTGCAGTACATATCGAATGAACGGCGTATTTTTAAGTGAAGGTATTTCACAGTACGGATATTTTGCAGTACAAATCGAGCGAACGGCGTATTTTTATGTGAAGGTTATTCACAATACAGATATCAGTGCATATCGAATGAACGGCGTATTTTCAAGTGAAGATTATTCAAAATACGATATTTTTGCAATACGTATCGATCGAATGGCGTATTTGTATATGAATGTTATTCACAATACAGATATGCTTGCAATACACATCGAGTAAACGACGTATTTTTATGTGAAGGTTATTCACAATACGGATAGTTTTGCAGTAGATATCGAACGAACGGCGTGTTTTTATTATGTTATTCACAATACGGATATTTTTGCAGCACATATCGAACGAACGGCGTCTTTTAAGTTCGTTTTTCACAATGCGGATATGTTTGCAGTACATGTACGTATCGAACGAACGGCGTATTTCTAAGTGAAGGTTAATCACAATACAGATATTTTTGCAGTACGTATTCAGCGATCGGCGTATTTTAATGTGAAGGATATTCACATAACGGATTATTCACATTACGGATATTTTGCATGGTATATCGAACGAACGGCGTTTTTATTTTTTGTGAATGTTATTCACAAAACAGATATTTTTGCAGTTCGAATAGAGCGATCGGCGTATTTTCATGTGAAGTTTATACATAATACGGATACTTTTGCAGTACATATTGAAAGAAAGGCGTATTTTATGTGAAGGATATTCACATAACGGATTATTCACATAACGAATATTTTTGCCGTACGTATGCAGCGATCGGCGTATTTTAATGTGAAGGTTCATCACATAACAGATATGTTTGTAGTACATATCTAACGAACGGCGTATTGTGATGTGAAGGTTATTCAAAATACGGATATTTTTCCAGTACATATCGAAAGAACGCGTATTTTATGTGAAGGATATTCACATAACGGATTATTCACATAACGAATATTTTTCCAGTACATATCGAACGAACGACGTATTTCATGTAAAGATTATACATAATACGGATATTGTTGCAGTATGTATCGAGAGAACGGCGTATTTTCATGTGAAAGTTATTCACAATACGGATATTTTTGCAGTACAAATCGCGCGATCGGACTCTTTTTAATACGTTATTCACAATACGGATATTTTTGCAGTACGTATCGAGCGAACGGTGTACTTTATGTGAAGTTTATACCCAATACGGATATTTTTGCAGTACGTATCGAGTGAACGGTGTACTTTATTTGAAGTTTATACCCAATACGGATATTTTTGCAGTACGCATCGAGCGAACGGTGTACTTTATGTGGAGTTTATATCCAATACGGATATTTTTGTAGTACGTATCGAGCGAACGGTGTACTTTATGTGAAGTTTATACCCAATACGGATATTTTTGCAGTTCGTATCGAGCGAACGGTGTACTTTCTGTGAAGTTTATTCCCAATACGGATATTTTTGCAGTACGTATCGAGCAAACGGTGTACTTTATGTGAAGTTTATACCCAATACGGATATGTTTGCAGTTCGTATCGAGCGAACGGTGTACTTTATGTGAAGTTTATACCCAATACGGATATTTTTGCAGTACGTATCGAGCGAACGGTGAAGTTTATGTGAGTTTTATTCCCAATACGGATATTTTTGCAGTACGTATCGAGCGAACGGTGTACTTTATGTGAAGTTTATACCCAATACGGATATTTTTGCAGTACGTATCGAGCGAACGGTGTACTTTATGTGAAGTTTATACCCAATACGGATATTTTTGCAGTACGTTTCGAGCGAACGGTGTACTTTATGTGAAGTTTATACCCAATACGGATATTTTTGCAGTACGTTTCGAGCGAACGGTGTACTTTATGTGAAGTTTATACTCAATACGGATATGTTTGCAGTTCGTATCGAGCGAACGGTGTACTTTATGTGAAGTTTATACCCAATACGGATATTTTTGCAGTTCGTATCGAGCGAACGGTGTACTTTATTTGAAGTTTATACCCAATACGGATATTTTTGCAGTACGTATCGAGCGAACGGTGTACTTTATTTGAAGTTTATACCCAATACGGATATTTTTGCAGTTCGTATCGAGCGATCGGTGTACTTTATGTGAAGTTTATACCCAATACGGATATTTTTGCAGTACGTTTTGAGCGAACGGTGTACTTTATGTGAAGTTTATACCCAATACGGATATTTTTGCAGTTCGTATCGAGCGAACGGTGTACTTTATGTGAAGTTTATACCCAATACGGATATTTTTGCAGTACGTTTCGAGCGAACGGTGTACTTTATGTGAAGTTTATACCCAATACGGATATTTTTGCAGTTTGTTACTAGCGGTCGGATTCTTTTTAGACGTTGTTCTCAAAACTGATACTTTTGCAGTACAAATCGAACAAACGGCGCTTATGTATGTGAAGGTTATTCACAATACGGATATATTTTTCGGAGCTATCAAGAGAACGTGATATTTTTTTAAGAAAGGTTTTAACCTTACGGACATTTTGGAGTGCATATTCAAATTAAGTTCGAAGTGATTAAAATTACTAAAAAGCACAATTTCAGAAAATGTCTCTGGATATTACGTCTTATTTTATAAAATGCGTTTAGTTAACATGTAATAGAAGATGACTTAACACACACATATATTTAGTAATAAATAGATTATGCCGAAAACAGAAATTAAACTGCATCATACAGCTGTTTTGTCCACCTTTGACTCTTCATTGATGCTAGGGGCCAAAAGGGTCAGGTGCGTAAAACCCCCTTAATTTATGAATTTAGAAGTACAATTCAACTTGTTCTGTATAATATCATATCGTGTACTACGAAAGTGTGTATATTGTACCGTTCCTCTACTCAAATGATATGACTGTGGCTATGGAGGCTCCAGCAAAGCTCGGGGACTAAAATATCCACAAGAATAATAATTGTTTTATATAGAATGTTATATTTATGCAATGTAGCAGATAATAAATCATTTGATACGACAAATTAAAAATAAAGAAACACACATGCACTGTGATGAGAAAAATATGAGAATGTAAAAGTGACAGCAAAAACAAATATATGCACGGTAAGTATGAATGAATGTTTATATGCATGTTAATATATGAGCGGGTGTATTATATGTATGTTCGTTGGTTAGTGAGTAAATAGTTAGGGGTATGCGTGTTTTGGTGTTTGTGTGTACGGGCATAGGTACCTACATGAACAAATGAATAAATTGATATTCGCATGAATGTCTGCAGGATTTTTAGTTTGTAAGAATATGCATATGTGTACTATAAATATAATGAAATATGGTGTGTAAGTACGAAAGTAAGTATTCAGATATGTCTATGTCTGGTGTGTGAGACTGTGTTTACGAGTGAACGATATAAATGTATGTTGGTAAGTATACAAGTATTATGAACAAATGTTTTGCGCGATCTTAGTGGAGGTGATTGTGTACATGAATGTGTTAAAAAGTGTACGTAAGAACGAAACTAAAACAAACAACAAACAAACAAAAACAAAAAAAAAGAAAATGTAAGCATTAGAGAATTTTCATGAAAAGCAATTTGTTGGGCAGTTTGCTTTTTGCTGGTTGCTTTAATATATTTCTCGGCTCTGAGTGCTAAAAAGAAGGGGAGGGGAAAAGAAGAGTTTGCCACCCACTATCATGAAAGATGACGTAACACACACACATGCTGCACCTTTTTAATTTAGTAAAAGATACAGTATACCAAAATAAAATTAATCAAACTGCATCATACAGCTGTTTCGTCCTCCTAGGACTCCTAAGTGATGTAACACAAATGTTACATAAATGGAACGAAAATAGAACGAACAGAACCATCCAAAACTTCAAAGCTGATATTTCGCTAGTTCAATTATGCTAAAAGTGGTATAACAACGTGAACATGAATGCTCATTGAATAAGAATTTATTAACCTAATCAAGCTATCGATATATTACATTTTATTACTTTTTACCAGTGAAATATCGAAAATTATTCATTTTATAAAAGTGATATTTTCAACTGGTTAAAAATATCACTTTTGCTAATTTGACCAATTAAACACAGCTGACAAACTAGTATGGGAAAGGCTTCAAGCTGTTCATCTGGTTGAATGCTGGTTAGCTTAAGGTCACGAAGGCCTCACTTTTTCTGCCCAGAATGATGAAATTTGTCATATATCATTTGGGAACTTTCTTTGGGAAATTCTGCATTACAATCCAAAATTACTCTTCATTTTAATGAAGCTGTTATACTTTATACGTTTTCAGTTATCTCTGATCGGAAGAAACTTGTGTCAAACGACATGAACGAAACACGGATTGTGTAAAGCGTCATCAAGTTGGAGGTTAGGCAAAAGTTCATGTATAATAGCATGTGTACATGTCTCTTACTAGTTCTTCTTTTATACCTTCTACTCTTCTTGTTGGAAAAACCTAGACAATTTGGTTCGATCCTTGCCCTCCATAACTTCTTTCAAATTATATTTAGCTTCAAGTTTTCAGTCACCTCCGCCTATTTACTTTAATTTTGGAAATCGTAAACTTAATATTTTGCATACCAAACTCAGACATCGTTGTATTTCCTTAAATTATGATGTCTTTAGAGTTAACCTTGTCGAGAGTGCAGCTTGTAATTGTGGTCATCCTTGTAAGAATGTCTCTCATTATTTTTTAGAATGTCACAATTTTGCAAATGAAAGATGTATTTTGTTTCAAAATTTAAATGATTTGGATGTTACAATAAGTTTAGAAATAGTTTTGTTTGGCAACTCTGAATTTTCCGTGGACCTTAACACAAATATTTTTAGAAATGTGCACAGTATTATCAAATCCAGCAAGAGATTTTAAGATCAATTGTGATTTTAATTATGTAATTTTGTAAAATAAATATTGTAATGTCATGTAAAATGTATATTGGGAGAAGGCGTTGATAAGTTGTAATAACTTGTGCCTAATCCCCTGTCAATTTTGGCAATAAATATGTTTAAACTAAATGTATACATGTCATCTGTCATCGTTCTGTCATCTCTGACAGTGATAGGGATAAATCAACAACGCGTAATGATCCGAGTTGATGATGGGACTTTTTCAAGTTACATTGTTTTATATTTTACATAATTAGAGTAAAATGACATACTTGTTTTAAAGGTGAAGACAAATGCATTCTTCATCGAAACAAGTGATCAAAAGAAGTCAGTGAGTTTTCACATTTTATTAAAAAATTTACAGAGAGGACTATATTTTGTCACAATGGAAAACGGGTAAATTATACATAACCGGCTTCGCCGATTATTGAATTTACCCGTTTTCCATTATAGTTATCCCCCGATAACCTAAACAAAATAGAAAGTTAATCCTTAAATAAATGTTGTGAAGATAGTACACAACATTTTCCAGCAAAAATCCAGCGATAAAATGATGTCTCGTGTTACCATGGTTTTCCAGCAACGCACCAGCATAGTTCGTTGGGTTTTGGGTTGGGGGTTCACTTCTACTACAGAAGCTTGAGGTAGGTGTACGTTGTGTGATGTCTCTCCGTGTAATTTTCCGCTAGGGAAAACAGAGGCTATTTCCTCAGTCCTGAAGCGGGTGTCTCGTCTTGTATACGTGTGCTTGTAACCATCTATGTTATAATTATGTGGGGTTTATTAGGGAATTTAACTGGGAATTTTACTATCAGGACCTAGCGTAATTTCGTAGTGTTGGTCAAGTTCAAGAATCAAGGGTGGATTTTAACTAGGGAATTTCGGGACATAATGTTAGAATTATTTATTCTGGTAATATTCTTGGGAACTCATTATTAGATATTTAATTAAGGATATTTTTTCATTCATGGTTTGGATTAGATTTTTTATATTTGTAAATGCTGGAGATTGCTGGATTTAGGGTTATCAGATCGGTTACTTTTATTATATGAGTCTTGTATTATTATTGTTTTGATTGTAAAAACTATTTATTCATTGTACATACCATTTCATCTATAAATCAGAGTGTGAGTGTAGTGAACGAGAGAATCTTGGAGATCTATCTATGTAGTATGAAACTTGTTAACAAAATGAAATGAATTACCAAATAATTAAATGATTAACTTTATTTCACTCTTGGTTATATTTGAGTAGGAATCACAGTCTAGGAGACAGTGATTATACAGTATGAGATCTAGTCTAAATGTTCTCATACACAAATCAAAGTTTGTTTGTTTACAAAGTAAACCATGGTCCAAGGGTAGAGAACTCTGGAAAAGGTTGATTCTCAGAATATTGGACAATGATGATATAACACAGCTGACTATATATGGAAGATGTTTATTGATGCTGAAGCTGAGACGAAGAAGAATACAGTTGAAGATGAGTCAAATAGAGACATTATGACACATGACAGTGGTATTACTTATATTACCTGGACCAATGGTTAAGTTCTTTATGGACTTGGTATCAATCAGATTGATACCTCAACTCTTATGTAGCAGTCAGCCGCGCTACCATAAAATAGTGGTTGAGTCGAACCACTTGGCTGTTACAGTATCTACACTAAGTATTGTCAACTTGATGTGTTGTTTTGCGTCACAGGAAAGATTTTTGATAAACATAATATCTAACAGTCATATTCAGTAATACGTAACACATTTCACGAGTATGGTTAATATTTTGCGCACGAGTGAAAAATATCAAAATATTATCCACACGAGTAGATATCCACACGTATAGATATCCTCTATATTTTGATTGTACTAACTACATGTATAAAGGACGTGCATAGATGAAATTTACGAACTGTTTTGGTATGTTTTAAGTTCCTATTCCCCTCCCCTCCTTTCTCCCCCTTTTGCGTTTCTATATCTTCTCATTTCTTTGTATTTTTCCTTGTAAATTAAATATTTCTTTTCTTTACTATTTCTTTATTCATTTCTTCCTTTAATTGACAACATGTGTTTCCTACCATACGTCTATCAGTATGTATAACATATTGATATGAGTACAACTTCTCTGTATTGTACAATCTTGCGTTTTGTATTTAATAAACAAATAAACACATACAGAGATGTAACAATGTCCGTTAAGCACCATGACTGTCGATCCTTGTACGGCTTACAAATCTGCAACACAGAAAAAAGTGCAAGAACATTTTTTTCTTTTCAACATAAACTTGATTGGGCATGATGGGGATCTCACTATAGCGTCTGTCGAGATGTGCTGCAAAAGCTCGAAAGACCAACATACTTAAACACCTGTAAAGCACGTGCGCCTCTCGCCACGTTACACTCAATACTCTATAATCACCCCACGCGTGACCTTCAATGTAAACACGGTGCATAACGTAACTTGCGATGTATTTTTGATACCTTATTATTTGTATTGTAATATCTCGTGTTTTGTATTGGATAATCTTTATGAAATACGAAAAACAAGATTTCAAAATACTGTATTCTCAATCCCTCTAACACATATTACTACGAAATACATCCAATCAGAAAAGGTATAACATGAGCAAGATGTATCCAATCAGAGGTGACCTTCCATAGTAAGTACCTCCAATATCACTTTCTGTCCAGTTTCTGATTAGAGTGTTGAAATCGAACATATAGATGAAAGTGTAGTGTTAGTACACGTGACAATCTACAGTCGATTCAAGATCAAAATATATAAACTAAAAGGCCAATCAGGGGTTAGGGGAGCTTTGATTACACATCAGCGCACAGTTAGGCACTTTCGTGTTTGAAATGAACACAGTAACTCAAGAGGAAAACTTACAGTATTTATAGTAAATAAAATAGATCATTACAGGTGTGCAGATTTTATAACATTAAATATCACACAAAAACGATTTTGTCTTACGTCAATCAATTTAAATTAAGACGTTTTAGGGCGTTCTTAACAATTACATTTTAATGATGTTTTGAAATATGACACATATTGGTCAAATCCAAGGTGAGTGAAACGTTAGGTAACTCTTCATCAATTTTGTTCTATATTAGGTAGATCATTACAGTTAATCCCTCTTGAGTACCTCTATACTAATCCCTGTGATTATCGCTATCAGAAATGATTACTGCTGAGTTCAGCGACTTATCGGTACATGTAACCAGGGGCGTATACGTAGCTGGAGGAATTTTGATGTGCAAACCCCGCGACGTTTACAAGTAGGCTAGGGTTTTTTTCGGGAAAAATCACCTTTGAACTTCAAGTGATACCATTATTTTGGACTTGTTTGAATAAACATTGTCTGGCCTATCATTATACAAATTATTAATGCGGAAATGGAATACGATATGTTTTACTTTCATGATGTATGAAAAAGAAAAACATTATCCATATATACGTTTCTTACGCCATTTACTCGTAGTAAGTACATTGTAATAACAGAGACATATACAACTATCTTTGATATACATACGTCTCATAGGGACCTGCGAATATGTTACGGCTAGTTTTGGACCTAAACTAGAATGTTTAAAATAATTTTACACTTTTTGGGGGTTGAGGGAAGGGTGGGTTCTTTATGTTAGATTTTCAATAAAAAATGTCCCCTCAATGGCCATAAAGGCTATCATTGAAGGGCATTTTTATCGAAAACTGATTTAACCTCCATCATCTCACCCCCCAAAGTGTAAAATTACTCTCAACACCCTAGTTTAGGTCCAAAACTAACCATAACAAATTCTCAGGTCCCTGTGATACGTCTCTGTTAATAAGTATATGTTATGTGATTATTTCAAGTACTCTTGCTTGTTTTTTGAAGCATAATTTTGTATAATTCGAATAGGCCTAGTTACACGAACGTTCCTCAACTTACGGAATTTCCTTAGGTAGCTGTGTACAGTAGATCTAGAGATTTATGGGGAAAAAGACCAATGCCTGAGAATTGTCAACACCGGGATTTAACCGTACACTGCATAGATGTGAATGTACACACTTTTGTAAATTGTATATCATTTCCAATTCAAAAAAAGGACTATGAAGTGTATTCACTGATGTATCCTATATATGGCACTTGTGTGAAAACCATGGCTACCACATCAAAAATTACCGAAAAATGCAAAATATCACTGTTTTTGACACAAAATTTGGACTATGCAGATAGGATTTTTTTTCTCAAGTTCTATCTAAAATTAAAGCTTACTAACTTGGTTGCAGAATTATATCTGTCCCAGCATAGGTCGTACGTTTAGATTTTTCGCTATTTTCCCTCATGTGCTGTTGGCGAAATTTCACTTCCTGTAAAGCTAGCTTTTCATGTGTAGACACCCATTTCGGAAGGGTCAAAATTTTAATCTCTAACCAAAATCTTTTTTTTCTCACTTTGCAAATGTGAAGTCTACAAAGTCCACTTCATCATGCTTAAGCCAATTTTACTCCTTATTTTTTTTTTAGATTTTCAAAGGCATGCTATTATAGGGGTTATTCATTGTACAAAAATGTCACCCATGGCCACAAAAGCCTTCTGTACACTGCCACCTTAACTTTAACATCTCCACAGGAAAACATTACAGAATTTACGGGAAAAGTTAAAGGAATTTTCCTTAATTTTGTAATGCTTTCCTATGGAGACGTTTAAAGTTAAGGATTTTGGGCCTGGCTCATTGTTGGGACTGACTGAAAATTTAGAAAATAATGGCCCTTCTCTTATTACTCTTAGAATGCTGAAAGAAGGGCCATTTTTTATATCAAATCTAAAAAAATCTAATAGAAATCGAATTGTGGAATATCTCGACTTTAATACACATACTCTGGATAATGATGTGCAAGCACGGGCGTATGTGCGTACATGGCAGCTACGCCCCTGTGAGTACGATATTTCAACCAAAATATGACGTCACCATCACTGGAAAGTGGGACAATCTGGCAGAATCTTACTCAAACTACATTCAAACCACGTAATTTTACGTCATTTTCACTCAATGTTGTTTGCGGTTAACTCCCTTTGTTTATGACCTTGGAGCCATATGATTGGTCCTTAGACTTCCTATTGTATACGTCAACAATATTCGAATGACGTCACGCAGTCGTGTCCATGTACAGACTTTTGCACTAATATTCCAATGCGGTACCCTCATTCGTTTTTTCACATTGATAATTACTTTTTTATTCACTATTTTCTGATATCAACAGTTTTTTTATTATTTTGATATTCCTTTTTTTTATATCAAATATCAAGAATTCGTTATGATTTCTTGGTGTCAGAAAATATTAGCTTGATAACAGAAAATCGATTTTATAAAATATAATCGATATTTCGTGTTAAACGTTGCAATATTATAACATCTTTTGATGGATATTCAATATCTCGTGGATTATATTCGAAAACATGTGATGTATGTTCGATATCATGTTATTTGTATTGTACAATCTTGTGTTTTGTATTTGATAAATTTGTGATATATATTCATACATTATGTTCTAATTGACCAGTTCAAACGAACATAAACTATTTATCAAATAAAACTCAACGCACTGTGTTCATTTTCACAAACAAATAAACACATAACAATGTCCGTTATGCACACGTGAAAACAGCATCATGAGACCATAGCTGTCTATCCTTGTACGGCTTACAAATCTGCAACACAGAAAACAAAACAAATACTTATCTTTTCAACATAAACCTGATTGGGCAGGATGGGGATCTCACTATAGCGTCTGTCGAGGTGTGCTGCAAAAGCTCGAAAGACCAACATACTTAAACACCTGTAAAGCACGTGCGCCTCTCGCCACGTTACACTCAATACTCTATAATCACCCCACGCGTGACCCTCAATGTAAACACGGTGCATAACGTAACTTGTGTTTTATTTTCTGACACCAAGAAATCAAAACGAATTCTTGTTATCTGATATAAAAAAAGGAATATCAAAATAATAAAAAAAACTGTTGATATTAGAAAATAGTGAATAAAATAGTAATTATCAATGTGGAAATAACGAATGAGGGTACCGCATTGGAATATTAGTGCAAAAGTCTGTACATGGACACGACTGCGTGACGTCATTCGAATATTGTTGACGTATACAATAGGGAGTCTAAGGACCAATCATATATAATATAAACTTTATTTATTTTACAACAATTATGAAACAAGCTATACAACTTATATTAATCACTCTTGTTGGCCCGGATGTTAGCGCTCGAGGGGTCTTATTGTGGGAGGAAACCGGAGTACCCGGAGAAAACCCACGTGGTCGGGCAGGTGACCCCGTACCTTTTCACGTCCGATCGGGGAATCGAACCCCGGCCGCCTTGGTGAAAGTCAAGTGCGCTATCCACTGCACCACCCGACCATCAATCATATGGCTCCAAGGTCATAAACAAAGGGAGTTAACCGCAAACAACATCGAGTGAAAATGACGTAAATTTACGTGGTTTGAATGTAGTTTGAGTAAGATTCTGCCAGATTGTCCCACTTACCAGTGATGGTGACGTCATATCGACGTCATATAATAGAAAGGTAGTAAGTGCCACTTACGACCTTTGTTGCTTGCTTTTTTTTCATTTTCCGATTTAATCACTAAATACGCATCTTTTGTCAAAATATCTAATATTTAAGGTAATTATTAAAAAAGTTTTTAGTAAAAAACAAGGTCGTAACTGACCCTGCAGTTTTTTTGTTGTTTTTTTCAGAAGTGGAAGGTCGTAAGTGCCACTTACGACCTTTGTACGGCGCTGAAACGGTACTTCCGGTATCATTGTAATGAATATAATGGTTGCGATTACGTTGGTATTTTCTTTTTTTTAACCGTGATTGTGTCAATTTGGTTACATTTATTTGAACAATTACTTATTTATTACAAATAAGAATGGGACATATTTAAAGGCTCAATATACGTAACTACAGGAATTCTTTCGTGATTCTGCAAAATTCTGAAAAAAATCCAGTTGATAACCATGCAAAAATAAGACTAAAACTAAGTAAACCCGAGCGGTAACTAAAAAGAATTGGAAATAATTCAGGTGGGGCTCACTTCAACAACAAGCCGAAGTAAGAAGACGGTTCAAAATGGACGCGTGTTTACAAATACCGAGTTTCAACTGCTGCTGTACCGGTAACCGCGTAAGATTTCATCTTGAATATTGCTGATATCGGTTAATCTTAACTAAATTTATATATATAGAAACTTATAAGGCTCGATTTTTGCACCAAGATTTGCCGAAAGTTACGTATATTGGGCCTTTAAATAAAATACGAGAACAGCAAATGCATTATAATTTCCATTCATTATCATGTAAATAAAAGATCATACAGAAATATTTACATATATATTGTGTTTTACTGATTAGCTGTATTTATACATGAAATTATTCTTAACTTTAACATGGTACATATGTATGTGATGGAAGTTGGTTTTTGTTCTATCCGTACTATGAAAATAAATTTAGAATCACATTAGTTGTGCGATTATAAGCTAACCTGGTCCAAACTCAGGTCGCCCGTTCACCAACTTTTCCACTTTTCTAGAACGCCAACGAAGGCTTTTGCTAAATCTGGCTTGACGTAGTGATCGGCCAAGGATTTCGGTTTTATATGAAAAGAGGGTCACAATCGGGGGCCTAAGAGTCGGGTAAATCATAGGCACTAGAACCTAAGATACATTTACTTCTGTAACGGGAGAGGAAAAATGCACGGCCAGACTGGTTTCGAACCCCGGACCTTCCGAACTCTAGACGGACGCTCAACCAATAGAGCTATCTGGTCGCCGACGATCGACCCGGTCCAGAAAAATATCACCATCTCCTGATCCCCGGGCCGTCGAAACCTCACAGCGAGATCCTCACCCGTGACCCTGCCGTAGGCTAGTGTAAGGATAGTGATAGACTAGTTTCTATATCCATAGAGTTACCATAGACAAAATATCACTCAGTGATATCTAGCTTAGGTTTATTTCTCTTTTATAAGTGAAGAAATAATTTTATCATTGAAACAGATATAGCTTCGCGAAGTGTTAATCTCAGTGTTAATAACGTGATTGTGTTTTCCCACAGAGGATTAGTACAAGTGTTATTACAGTGACATTAGAACTCTTCATTGTGTAGTGTTTATTCCATACGGGATTAGCAGCTCAAGAAGTCAAGCTCCTACACCAGTGAAGTACCAAGGTACAACCACTAATATACACTAACTTTCCTCCGTAGATAAAATTTCAGTCCATTTATTATACATATGTATATTATATATAGAAATTACTCCCCTCTCATCCCCATTTCCTGGCTATTATCAGACCAAATTAGACCCTATTTGTGTAATTCATATAACCTAGTGACATCATACGTATCAAAATATCAAAAATATCCCGTAGAATAACAAAAAGGCAATTATATATATTTGTCGTGTTCCTATAGTTTAGAACATCTTGCCCAGCAATATATAAGAGTTGCTTCCCTTCGACCAGTAGTAAATGATAGTATGGGGCCCTATCGAAACAAAGATAAGAGGGGGGCTACCGCTGACATTCAGGCCATTGCGGGGGCATCCTCCATCCAATTCCTACCCTCGGGCTTTATTCTGATAGTGTGCATGACTACCATACAGATAAAATGGGCCCTCAGAATCAAAACCGTTAGGGATCTTAGGTTTAGCTATTACCAATCTAATAGACCACTTGACCCCAAACACAACAATGTTAGAAAGGAGAGAGGCCCCACCCCTGGGCTCACACACATAATGTACACTATAACAACAGTAAAGGCGTCATCACGAGTGAAAAATATCAAAATATTATCCACACGAGTAGATATCCACACGTATAGATATCCTCTATATTTTGATTGTACTAACTACATGTATAAAGGACGTGCATAAATGAAATTTACGAACTGTTTTTGTCCTTTCCCCCTTTTGCCTTGATTTTAGTTTCTATATCTTCTCATTTCATTATATTTTTCCTTGTAAGTTAAATATTTCTTTTCTTTGCTATTTCTTTATTCATTTCTTTCTGTAATTGACAACATGTGTTGTCTACCATACTGTAAATCAGCATGTATAACAGATTGATGTGAGTTGTACAACTTGTTCTCCGACCCTATCTGATATCACCGTTATATATCAATTATGGACCTTTTGTGAGGTCAACATGGTGTTATACCAACCTTGTAGAATCAATATTTTAGATTCTATTGGGTTGGTATAACACCATATTAACCGAATCAAAGGCCCATATTTTTTATATTAGATATGAAACTTGTTTGCAAAAAACTGGAAATGCATCATATCTATTTTGATAAAGCAAGAAATTCACAGTTGGGCACTATAACGTCATAATGATATTACGTCGAAAATGCAATATTGACTCGGTGTTTCTTTATGTAGAAATATCAGGTCAGTATCACAAAACATTGACCTCAATGTGACTATATTTTAGCCAATGATAATTGAAGAAAGTCGGACCATATCTACATTGTACGTGCCCGAATATACAGAATTATTGCACTAAGCTTACACTGTATGTTCCAGTGATCAATTAATCTGCGAGTCCCGAGTCCTATACAATTCGCTATATCCCGTCCATGATTGGAAGACCTCAGAAAAAAAAACTTTTCGTGACAATATTCTTCACAAAACTGGAAAACTTTACTTGTCCCAAGTCACTTACCTAGATAACTCTGTCTGTGACGGTCCTTGCGAAATACTTGGGTATAAAAACTTGAAAATATAGTGGAAAATAGTGAGAGCGAAATATATCGTGACCGAAGTCGTGTGTCTCGTTGATAGAGATAACACGTGACATCAACAAATGACGTCATAATGAATATGACGAATTTCCGGTACATGTGACTGTTCATTGTGACGTTTTTTCCGGATCCGGTTAAGATGGGAAGTGGGCATGGTTCATTTAGGGAATAGTGCATTGTTTTGAGTGGCTATACTGGCGATTAGAACTTGAAATTTGGTTTGAACTCGAGACCGATAGTTCGAGAGTTTAAACCAAATCCCATGTTCTAATCGCCAGTATAGACACGAAAAATAACGTACTATCCCCAATCTATGCACGATTTTGTCGATACGAACATATTTGCATGCATACTGAAATGGAATTGTAGCCATTTTGTCAATGTTAACCAAGGATGTCGTAAACATATGTTCACAAAGAAACTAAATCCAAATATTCCGCCTCGTCAACATCCAGACCAAGCGCTCGCCAGTACATGTATGGGCGTGGCTAAATGACCGACCTTTGAAAGCTTCCTTCTGATTGGTCAGTTGGCTATAGAAAGACACGGTACCAGCCAGGTCACAGAGTACTTAACTACGTACTTGAAGCAAGGAAATACAATGTATCTAAACAAATAAGCGTATTAAATTTGTCAATGAGTGTTAGAATGGGGGTAGTACGTTATTTTTCGTGTCTATACTGGCGATTAGAACATGATATTTGGTTTAAACTCTCGACCTGTCGGTCTCGAGTTCAAACCAAATGTCGGTCTCGAGTTCAAACCAAATATCATGTTCTAATCGCCAGTATAGCCACTCAAAACAACCAATCAAAACGCGTATTACAAACGTATCGTGTTAGAATTTGTGATTAAACGTTTTGTTTATTGCTCTAAGCAATAGGAAAGGACACAAGTAATACTAACTTATAAAAACTCTCTCCTCGACAATTATATAAAATTTTAATAACAACGGCATGTACAATATCCATAACATTTATATGTAGAGTAATAGACGGAGGAAAAGGGATGAAGATAGTACCGTTGCTGTGGCTCGAACCCGTGACCCTTGACTCTCCAGCCCGATGCTCTACTACTGATCTAAAGGGAAATTCCCTACAGCTCACGCTTGTAAGGCAACCTAATTAATGCACATCATTTACACTATTCCCCCTCTTTTTTCTAAATCTCCAACCCAGGTTCTTTGACTCCCCGCCAAGACTTCTCCTTCCTTGAAACGGGGAGGGTCATCGGAACCAGTTTGTAATAGGACGAGGACACGTGATAAAGATAGTGCCGCCGCTGGGGCTCGAACCCGCGACCATTAGCTCTCCAGGGGCGTAGCTGTCATGTAAGCACATAAGCCCGTGCTTGCACATCATTATCCAAAGTATGTGTATTAAAGTCGAGATATTCCACAATTCGACTTCTATTCTTAATACTTAGACGACTCGTCAGATTAACAGACCAGGCTGTAGGAAGTTTGCTAGGCAGAATTTTTCGTATAATCATGTCATATTAGGTTTAATTAGATTTGATATAAAAAATGGCCCTTCTTTCAGCATTCTACGAGTAATAAGAGAAGGGCCATTATTTACTAAATTATCGGTCAGTTCAAACAATGAGCCAGGCCCAAAATCCTTAACTTAAACATCTCCATAGGAAAGCATTACAAAATTAAGGAAAATTCCTTTACCTTTTTCCATAAATTCTGTAATGTTTTCCTGTGGAGATGTTTAAGTTAAGGAAATTCCGTAAGTTGAGGAACGTTCGTGTAACTAGGCCTGTACAAAATTGTGCTTCAAAAAACAAGCAAGAGTAGTTGAAATAATCACATAACATATACTTATTAACAGAGACGTATCACAGGGACCTGGGAATTTGTAACGGCTAGTTTTGGACCTAAACTAGGGTGTTGAGAGTAATTTAACACTTTGGGGGTGAGATGATGGAAGTTAGATCAATTTTCGATAAAAATGCCCTTCAATGATAGCCTTTATGGCCATTGAGGGGGCATTTTTTTTATCGAAAATCTAACATAAAGAACTCACCCTTCCCTCACCGCCCAAAAAGTGTAAAATTACTCTAAACATCCTAGTTTAGGTCAAAGACTAGCCGTAACATATTCTCAGGTCCATGTGAGACGTATGTATATCAAAGATAGTTGTATATGTCTCTGTTATTACAATGTAATTACTACTAGTAAATGGCATAAGAAACGTATATATGGATAATGGTTGTTTTTCATACATCATGGAAGTAAAACATATCGTATTCCATTTTCGCATTGATAACTTGTATAATGATAGGCCAGACAATGTTTATTCAAACAAGTCCAAAACAATGGTATCCCTTGAAGTTCAAAGGTGATTTTTCCAGAAAAAAACCCTAGCCTACTTGTAAACGTCGCGGGGCTTGCACATCAAAATCCTCCAATACGTATACGCCCCTGTTTACAATCTAACAAGTTATTACATTTTGTACAAACAATTTAAAACGCTCAGCCTTACCGGCTTATGAGACACTAAAACATATTCAATATAAAAATGTCATCCCCTGTTGTTTGATAAAATTGATAATAATTCACTTTAAGTAAAATGTACATAGTCTTCACAGATTTGCATGTTTTCGTCTACTGAACATTTTATATAGAATTGATGATAAATATTTGATGTCAGCAAGATTCATAACTCGCACTAATTTTTCTAAGATATTTATATTATACATGTACCGATAAGTTGCTGAACTCAGCAGTAATCAGTTCTGATAGCGATAATCACAGGGATTAGTATAGAGGTACTCATGAGGGATTAACTGTAATGATCTACCTAATATAGAACAAAATTGATGAAGAGTTACCTAACGTTTCACTCACCTTGGATTTGACCAATATGTGTCATATTTCAAAACATCATTAAAATGTAATTGTTAAGAACGCCCTAAAACGTCTTGATTTAAATTGATTGACGTAAGACAAATCGTTGTTGTGTGATATTTAATGTTCTAAAATCTGCACACCTGTAATAATCTATTTTATTTACTATAAATACTTTAAGTTTTCCTCTTGAGTTACTGTGTTCATTTCAAACACGAAAGTGCCTAACTGTGCGCTGATGTGTAATCAAAGCTCCCCTTAACCCCTGATTGGCCTTTTAGTTTATATATTTTGATCTTGAATCGACTTTAGATTGTCACCTGTACTAACACTACACTTTCATCTATATGTTTGATTTCAACACTCTAATCAGAAACTGGTACATGGTTAGAAAGTGATATTGGAGGTACTTACTATGGAAGGTCACCTCTGATTGGATACATCTTGCTCATGTTATACCTTTTCTGATTGGATGTATTTCGTAGTAATATGTGTTAGAGGGATTGAGTATACAGTATTTTGAAATCTTGTTTTTCGTATTTCATACAGATTATCCAATACAAAACACGAGATATTACAATACAAATAATAACGTATCAAAAATACATCGCAAGTTACGTTATGCACCGTGTTTACATTGAGGGTCACGCGTGGAGTGTAACGTGGCGAGAGGCGCACATGCTTTACAGGTGTTTAAGTAAGTTGGTCTTTCGAGCTTTTGCAGCACACCTCGACAGACGCTATAGTGAGATCCCCATCCTGCCCAATCAAGTTTATGTTGAAAAGAGAAGTTGTTCTTGTTTTGTTTTCTGTGTTGCAAATTTGTAAGCCGGAAAACGATCGACAGTTATGGTCTTTTGATGCTGTTTTCACGTGTGCTTAAAGGCCCAATATACGTAATTTTCGGCAAACCTTGAAGCGAAAATCAAGCCTTATAACTTATTATATTTATAGATTTAGCTGAGTTTAACTGATATCAGCAATATTCAAGATGAATTCTTTCGCGGTTACCGGTACAGCAGCAGTTAAAACACGCTATTTGTAAACACGCGTCCATTTCGAACCGTCTTCTACCTTAGGTTTGTTGTTGAAGTGGGCCCCACCTGAGTTATTCTTAATTCTTTGGATTTTTTTCTCCTGAGTTTCTTGTTAGTTACCGCTCAGGTTTACTTCGTTTTAGGCTTATTTTTGCATGGTTATCAACTGGATGTTTTTTCAGAATCACGAAAATTTCCCTGAAGTTACGTATATTGGGCCTTTAACGGACATTGTTATGTGTTTATTTGTTTGTGAAAATGAACACAGTGTGTTGAGTTTTATTTGATAAATAGTTTATGTTCGTTTGAACTGGTCAATTAGAACATAATGTATGAATATATATCACAAAATTACCAAATACAAAAACACAAGATTGTACAATACAAATAACATGATATCGAACATACATCACATGTTTTCGAATATAATCCACGAGATATTGAATATCCATCAAAAGATGTTATAATATTGCAACGTTTTACACGAAATACCGATTATATTTTATAAAATCGATTTTCTGTTATCAAGCTAATATTTTCTGACACCAAGAAGTCAAAACGAATTCTTGATATCTGATATAAAAAAGGAAATATCAAAATGATAAAAACTGTTGATATCAGAAAAGAGTGAATGAAATAGTAATTATCAATGTTGAAAAAACGAATGAGGGTACCGCATTGGAATATTAGTGCAAGAGTCTGTACATGGACACGACTGCGTGACATCCTTCGAATATTGGTGACGTATACAATATGAAGTCTAAGGACCAATCATATGGCTCCAAGGTCATAAACAAGGGGAGTTAACCGCAAACAACATTGAGTGAAAATGACGTAAAATAACGTGGTTTGAATGTAGTTTGAGTAAGATTCTGCCGGATCGTCCCACTTTCCAGTGATGGTGACGTCATATTTTGGTTGAAATATCGTACTCACAGGGGCGTAGATGCCATGCAAGCACATAAGCCCGTGCTTGTACATCATTTTCCAAAGTATGTGTATTAAAGTCGAGATATTCCATATTTCGACTTCTATTAGATTTTTTTAGATTTGATATAAAAAAATGGCCCTTCTTTCAGCATTCTAAGAGTAATAAGAGAAGGGCCATTATTTACTAAATTTTCGGTCAGTTCCAACAAAGAGCCAGGCCCAAAATCCTTTACTTAAACATCTCAATAGGAAAGCATTACAAAATCCTTAACTTAAACATCTCCATAGGAAAGCATTACAAAATCTTTAACTTAAACATCTCCATAGGAAAGCATTACAAAATTAAGGAAAATTCCTTTAACTTTTCCCGTAAATTCTGTAATGTTTCCCTGTGGAGATGTTTAAGTTAAGGTGGCAGTGTACAGAAGGCTTTTGTGGCCATGGGTGACATTTTTGTACAATGAATAACCCCTATAATAGCATGCCTATGAAAATCTAAAAAAAAAATAAGGAGTAAAATTGGCTTAAGCATGATAAAGTGGACTTTGTGGACTTCACATTTGTAAAACGAGAGAAAAAAAATTTGGTTAGAGATTAAAATGTTGACCCTTCCGAAATGGGTGTCTACACATGAAAAGCTAGCTTTACAAGAAGTGAAATTTTGACAACAGCACATGAGGGAAAATAGCGAAAAATCTAAACGTACGACCTATGCTGGGACAGATATAATTCTGCAACCAAGTTAGTAAGCTTTAATTTTAGATAGAACTTAAGAAAAAAATTCCTATCTGCATAGGCCAAATTTTGTGTCAAAAACAGTGATATTTTGCATTTTTCGGTAATTTTTGATGTGGTAACCATGGTTTTCACACAAGTGCCATACATAGGATACATCAGTGTATACACTTCATAGTCATTTTTTTTAATTGGAAATGATATACAATTTACAAAAATGTGTACATTTACATCTATGCAGTGTACGGTTAAATCCCGGTGTTGACAATTCTCAGGCATTGGTCTTTTTTTCCATAAATCTCTGGATCTACTGTACACAGCTACTTAAGGAAATTCCGTAAGTTGAGGAACGTTCGTGTAACTAGGCCTATTCGAATTGTACAAAATTATGCTTCAAAAAACAAGCAAGAGTAGTTGAAATAATCACATAACATATACCTATTAACAGAGACGTATCACAGGGACCTGATAATTTGTTACGGCTAGTTTTGGACCTAAACTAGGGTGTTGAGAGTAATTTTACACTTTGGAGATGGGGTGGTGGAGGGTAGATCAATTTTCGATAAAAATGCCCTTCGATGATAGCCTTTATGGCCATTGAGGGGGCATTTTTATCGAAAATCTAACAAAGAACCCACACTTCCATCAGCCCCCCCAAAAAGTGTAAAATTACTCTAAACATCCTAGTTTAGGTCCAAAACTAGCCGTAACATATTCTCGGGTCCCTGTGAGAGGTATGTATATCAAAGATAGTTGTATATGTCTCTGTTATTACAATGTACTTACTAATAGTAAATGGCATAAGAAACGTATATCTGGATAATGGAGTTTTTTCATACATCATGGAAGTAAAACATATCGTATTCCATTTTCGCATTAATGATTTGTATAATGATAGGCCAGACAATGTTTATTCAAACAAGTCCAACACAATGGTATCACTTGAAGTTCAAAGGTAATTTTTCCCGAAAAACAACCTAGCCTACTTGTAAACGTCGCGGGGCTTGCGCATCAAAATCCCTCCAGCTATGTAAACGCCCCTGGTTACATGTACCGTTAAGTCACTGAACTCAGCAGTAATCAGTTCTCATAGCGATAATCACAGGGATTAGTATAGAGGTACTCAAGAGGGATTAACTGTAATGATCTACCAAATATAGAACAAAATTAATGAAGAGTTACCTAACGTTTCACTCACCTTGGATTTGACCAATATGTGTCATATTTCAAAACATCATTAAAATGTAATTGTTAAGAACACCCTTAAACGTCTTAATTTAAATTGATTGACGTAAGACAAAATCGTTGTTGTGTGATATTTAATGTTCTAAAATCTGCACACCTGTAATGATCTATTTTATTTACTATAAATACTGTAAGTTTTCCTCTTGAGTTACTGTGTTCCGATTTCAAACACGAAAGTGCCTAACTGTGCGCTGATGTGTAATCAAAGCTCCCCTAACCCCTGATTGGCCTTTTAGTTTATATATCTTGATCTTGAATTGACTGTAGATTGTCACGTGTACTAACACTACACTTTCATCTATATGTTCGATTTCAACACTCTAATCAGAAACTGGTATATAGGCAGAAAGTGATATTGGAGGTACTTACTATGGAAGGTCACCTCTGATTGGATATATCTTGCTCATGTTATACCTTTTCTGATTGGATGTATTTCGTAGTAATATGTGTTAGAGGGATTGAGTATACAGTATTTTGAAATCTTGTTTTTCGTATTTCATAAAGATTATCCAATACAAAACACGAGATATTACAATACAAATAATAAGGTATCAAAAATACATCGCAAGTTCCGTTATGCACCGTCTTTACATTGAGGGTCACGCGTGGGGTGATTATAGAGTATTGAGTGTAACGTGGCGAGAGGCGCACGTGCTTTACAGGTGTTTAACTAAGTTGGTCTTTCGAGCTTTTGCAGCACACCTCGACAGACGCTATGGCTCCAAGGTCATTAACAAAGGGAGTTAACCGCAAACAACATTGAGTGAAAATGACGTAAAATTACGTGGTTTGAATGTAGTTTGAGTAAGATTCTGCCGAATTGTCCCACTTTCCAGTGATGGTGACGTCATATTTTGGTTAAAATATCGTACTCACAGGAGTGTAGCTGCCATGTAAGCACATAAGCCCGTGCTTGCACATCATTTTCAAAAGTATGTTTATTAAAGTCGAGAAATATCTTCATTCAACTTATATTCCTAAAAGTCCACTGATATTGTTACTCCTTTTTTTTCGACTCGTCAGATTAACATATTAGGCTGCAGAAAATTTGTTAGCTATAAATACTTCAAATTCAATTTTGTTTTTTTTCACGAATGCAATAGCATATATGATTACAATACACATACATATTAAATCATATACAATTGTGCAAGATGTCGGAGACCACAGCCAACACAATGCAAATAATATTTATAATACAGCTCACTACGACAATATAGGTAATGGCTTTATCGTGAGAAAATTCGTATACAAATGAATACCAAACAACATCCAAACATAAGGATCAGTTTGAAACTACCTTCACTTTGGCCACCTTTTTTATAGAATCATGTCATATTAGGTTTTATTGATAGATATCAGCTGCTGACGAACAAACTTATGGCACAGGGAAAGGAGAGGTGCAGGTTAAAGGGGCATCCCGCGAAAGCCTAAATGTCTGTTCTTGAATATACATAGCGTCTGCACTACTAATTATACTTTTCTGTTATACCGATATTCAAAGTGGACTCAAAAATGTCTATTATGACCACTTGCAAAATCGCATTCCTCGGGAAAGCCCAGATAAAAATAGCGGGAATGACGCAACGTGACAGGTGTGCCGCATGTTCCCTGATCGGTTTGACGGAAGGGGCCACACGGGAGGGGACGCGTAATGTATACGGCTGATGAAACAGAGACAAAGTCCGTGTATAAACTTATTGAATCACATTCACATTAAAAATAGACATCAATTGCACACATACCGATATTCAAATGAAGAATAATTGTCGGCATATCTGCACCATATATCGACACCAGGAATTATCTATATTATATTTACCTGACCGAGGCCGGTACACATGGGTACGGAATACGGCCATGGTACAAACCTTAATTTATGTAAAAGGTAATATTCACGAACCCAACTTTTCAGATGATTTCATAAAATGTATGTAGCATGCATTGAAAAGTACGAAATAAAATGACATGAAATGTTTGCGATTTTTTTTACAACTCAATGTCTTCAGGATTTTTTTTCAAACTTTCTATATATATACAAGATACATTCATATTCATTTAAAATCTATCCAACTTTCAGCGTCTTCACACGTAAACACGTATCACGGAATGCGAACATTTAAGTCCATACACTCATATAACGCACCACACACTAAGCATGACTACATATATCAGATTTGGAACTGTTAAAACACTTAAAACTAACCGTTATGAATATGTTATGATAATTCCGCTTTCTTTTTACATCTTTTTTTTTGTCGTCTTGTAAAGGGACGGTGACCTTTTTAAAAAAAACCTGCAGGAATGGAATATACATATAGGTATATGTTGTATAACTTTGGGGTTTTTTTAACAACTTTTGGCAACTTTTCGCTTAGTAGTTAGGCCTTATCGTGGTGTAACGGTAATATCAGATAGAGTGTTTACAATGAAGACTATGGGCAAGTTTTATGGTCGCCATCTTGGTTTCATGAGACGTGTTCTGTACCTTTAAGTGATATGAAGATGGACGTTTTTGAGTATGCTCATTAGTGTTAAATTGATACACGGACTTTGTGTCTGGTTCATCATCGGACCTATACATTACGCGTCCCCTCCCGTTGGGCCCCTTCGTCGACATGCGACAAAATAGTCACGTGATTGACGTGTGATCATCGCTATTTTTATCGGGCTTTCCCGAGAAATGCAATTTTGCAAGTGGCTAATAAGCACATTTTGAGTGGACTTTGAATATTGAAATAACAGGAAAATGCATCTGGTAGTGCAGACAGCATGGTCATTCAATACATTCATTGTAGACTTCCCCGGGATGCCCCTTTAAATGATAGCATAAAACGAACTTTTAAACTTTTAAAAATATCATTAAGATAATTCAATAAAATAAAATCGCATGCTAAAAATTGAGTACGATCAGATATTAATTAAGAACGAGCTTTGTATCCATTAACGACAGAGTAGAAGAATACTATCATACCGGACTCATTTCCACGAAAGGTTTAACGGTAAATAGTTTGAGACTGATTGATTGAACTCGGCAACCTTTGAAACTACAGCTTGAAACTCTTTCTTGATTGGATAGCCAATCAGCGTTGGCCTGTTGGCCTGGACGCGCCCTACAGTATCTTTCCTGACAGTTTGTCACACGCACTGGACACTAATAGTTTGATGATGGAAATCGCTCAAGATTGCAAAAGGTTTTTATGATGAAAAAAGTACTTGGTTTATATTCCACCAAAAACACAGAAAAAACCATTGTATACAAGATTCTCCCAAATTCGCGAGAGCACAAACAAATTACACAGATCGCATTTTCAGTGACGTATATGTGCTACATGTACATTTAATTATCACTCTTATTTCTTTCAAAGATACAAATTGAAACAAAACGGACGATTTTCACTCAGTATACACTCAAATGCATGTCAGTTACTGACTATAGCTTATTAGATTTGAACATTCATGCAGTCCAGATTTGGATCCGGCCGAAAACGTTATTGGAAAGCTTAAAAATGTCATTAAACAAGAGAGATTCATAAACATTTCTGCTGATAATCTCAAGGTTGGCATAGATCGGCAGCTTTGAAAGAAATTTCAGGGACATATATCGGGGACGTATTTGTGAGTACGTCCCTGCATATATTAAAACTTTTATAAAGAAATATCGGCTATCATTATGTTTGAATTGTTCAGTTGTTTTAAAAATTCACTTACTTTGAGTCATTCTCCTAGAATGTAAAATAGTGAAAATAGCAAGTGAAAGCGATAAAATACTACTGATTTTTTTTCTCGTGTGTCTATAATTTGGTTGTTTCACCAATTACATCAAGCCCCGCCTATTTTAAAAGTTTCCTGTTCAAATGGCTAGCCAATCACAGAGCAATTTCAATCTATTAGCCAACAAGCCCGAGGCTGACTTTGTGTTGACACAAGCGCTCGTAAATAGTACATCTTCAAAGGATTCAGAATCAAAGCAATCAGCTTCAAACTATTTACCGTTACATCTTTCGTGGAACTGAATCCGGTACGATAGTATAGATAATATACATGTAGCATAAGCTAAGTAACGAAGGCCATACTAACGACCTTTCACCACAAGTAAAGGGAAGTAACTCGTACAAAAATTAATGTAGAACTTTTAGCTGTTTTTATTTACAATTTACACAAATCGAGGTAAGTGCATAATATTTTTGAATCAAAAGACAAAATGCAAATAAAAATTAAAAAAATAATGAATGTCTGGGAGCGTAAAACCCACATAGGACACTCGATCTTTACTCCTGAACGCCCATTCCTACACACAGGGACATGAGAATTTGTTACAGCTAGTTTTGGACCTAAAATAGGGTGTTTAGAGTAATTTTACACATTTGGGGGATTATGATCAATTTTTATCGAAAATTGATCTTAACCTCCCAAATGTGTAAAATTACTCTAAACACCCTATTATAGGTCCAAAACTAGCTGTAACAAATTCTCAGGTCCCTGTGTTCCTACATGTACATTGTACCTCGTAGACCTACGTTCAGTTCTTTCTGCAAAACTAAACTTTTTAATAAGAAGGCAGAACACAATGGGGCGCGGAATTCTCACATGACACTCATTCTATGCATATGGGCAGTTTTTATCGACATATATTGTGGTAGGACGCCAGTCTCTTGATCGAAGTGTTCGAGTCCCGGCCACGGCACTTGTGTTATATCCTTGAAGCAAGTTGCTTAACTCCGCTTGTTACAGTCTACTCAGCTGTAAATGAATACGTGGTTGGGCAGTGCTAGAAATTGTAGAATGCTAGGTGTGAGCGCCGAAATGGCAGCACCAGTTGTATGCTCCTTAGGGAGATGAGAACGATATTGACTGGTTGCTAAGGCCCTATAACCACGGATAATACTTTGTGAACCGATTTGAAACGTCCTAAATTAAGATTATGATTAAGTGCTATATTAGACAAAATGGAAATGAATCAAATAATAAATATCTGGGCGCGCGAAAACCTCACATGGCCCTCGTAACTGACTGGACACTCACTTGGGTGACCGACTTTTATAATTTCATTCCATGATTTTAACAGATACAGTATTCCATTTCAAATATTTTGACACTCTACCTGTGACTTTAAAAACATCCATTTTCTCTCGTCTTAGACAAGATGCATCTGGTGCTTTTAACATTGATAGCATTCCGTAAACAGGCAAACGTATTTGCCATTGAAGAATTAATTATTCAAATAATTCAAAATGTATCTAGGGGCGTATACGTAGCTGGAGGAATTTTGATGTGCAAGCCCCGCGACGTTTACAAGTAGGCTAGGGTTTTTTCGGGAAAAATCACCTTTGAACTTCAAGTGATACCATTGTTTTGGACTTGTTTGAACAAACATTGTCTGGCCTATCATTATACAAAATATTAATGCGAAAATGGAATACTATATGTTTTACTTCCATGATGTATGAAAAAAAACCCATTATCCATATATACGTTTCTTATGCTATTTACTAGTAGTAAGTACATTGTATTAACAGAGACATATATAACTATCTTGGATATACATACGTCTCACAGGGACCTGAGAATATGTTACGGCTAGTTTTGGACCTAAACTAGGATGTTTAGAGTAATTTTACACTTTTTGGGGGGTGAGGGAAGGGTGGGTTCTTTATGTTAGATTTCCGATAAAAGATGCCCCCTCAATGGCCATAAAGGTTATCATCGAAGGGCATTTTTATCGAAAATTGATATACCCTCCATCACCCCAACCCCAAAGTGTAAAATTACTTTCAACACCCTAGTTTAGGTCCAAAACTAGCCTTAACAAATTTTCAGATCCCTGTGATACGTCTCTGTTAATAAGTATATGTTATGTGATTATTTCAACTACTCTTGCTTGTTTTCTGCAGCATAATTTTGTACAATTCGCATAGGCCTAGTTACACGAACGTTCCTCAACTTTTCTTAACTGAAACATCTCCAAAGGAAAACATTACAGAATTTACGGGAAAAGTTGAAGGAAATTTCCTTAATTTTGTAATGCTTTCCTATGGAGATGTTTAAGTTAAAGATTTTGGGCCTGGCTCATTGTTGGAACTGACTGAAAATTTAGTAAATAATGGCCCTGCTCTTATTACTCGTAGAATGCTGAAAGAAGGGCATTTTTTTATATCAAATCTAATAAAACCTAATATGATATGATTATACGAAAAATTCTGCCTAGCAAACTTCCTGCAGCCTGGTCTGCTTATCTGACGAGTCGTGTAAGTATTAAGAATAGCGAATTGTGGAATATCTCGACTTTAATACACATACTTTGGATAATGATGCGCAAGCACGGGCTTATGTGCTTACATGGCAGCTACGCTCCTAGAGAGCTAATGGTCGCGGGTTCAAGCCCCAGCGACGGCACTATCTTTATCACGTGTTCTCGTCTTATTAAAAACTGGTTCCGATGACCCTCCCCGTGTCAAGGAAGGAGAAGCCTTGGCGGGGAGTCAAAGAACCTTGGTTGGAGATTTAGAAAAAGTGGGGGAATAGTGTAAATGATGTGCATTAATTAGGTTGCCTTACAAGCGTGAGGTGTAGGGGATTTCCCTTTAGATCAATGGTAGAGCATCAGGCTGGAGAGCCAAGGGTCACGGGTTCGAGCCCCAGCGACGGCACTATCCTTATCCCTTTTCCTCGGTCTATTACTCTACATATAATGAAATATTTACATTTTCAATTCACTCCGCCTCAATGAAACTAGTAAACTGTGGTTTATTCATTTCCCGATGAAACAAGTGGGACACGCGCTTTTTCGTTCCCGGCGAAGTAATACATTTGTTTACAGTGTATCGTCCTAGACGAACTGTGTGCAATGATGTACGGATGTACTACACACGTGAAACAGCTGTTTTACATGCCAATGCGTTATGCCAATATCATATCACACATATCTTAAATAATACTTGATATGACAACATTCTAACATTTCCGAAAGCATTTATTCAAGATATGTTGGTCCTAAATTCCTCATTGATTCCCTCGATGATCGTGCGTTTAATGCAAATGGGATCATCTGTCCGTCGGCAGATTTCGCATTTTTTTCATGTCCAATACTAAAATAAAATGTTTGAGATTGGTCACAGAAATCCATTCTCTTTAAAGAAGTTACATATGTTTTTTCTAATATTCGACAAATGTAACACGTTCACGAAACTGATAAGCTAGCTAGACTAGATCTACGTTAGGGCCTGACCTAGCTTGCTCATAGAGGCCCGAGAATTTGTTACACTTACAGCGTAGTTTTTGGACCTAAACCACGGTGTCTAGAATAAATTTATACTTCCGAGGAGTTTTGATTAGGGTGGCATATTTATCGGAAACTGATCTTAACCACCAAAATCGTAACATACTATAAAAAACTTAGTTTATGTCCAAAAGCAGATGTAACGAGTTCTCAGGCACCTGTGATCTTGTCAGTAACTGTACCGTGTGCTTACCTTTAAAGCTAAATATGTAGTTTTCGGTTAATATCGGATTATCCCAAATTAAAAATCGTCAAATCACTAATCCAGTTGATTACATGTCACCAATACCATTCATCATACCTTCATCAATAAGCTATACATGCCTAAATCCACTGACTGTTATGAGACGTTCAAGTTAACCGAAATCTGACTTCCGACAAATTCACTTCAACTGTGACCAAATCACATCGTAGTTTATTTACTGCTGTGCGATGCAAACTGCTCTAAAAACACTCTAGTAAATCATTTCATACTGGTAAGGTATTTCAATCAATTCTTGATGAAAATAAAAGTTTGAGAGGTATGTTTACAGCACATATAAAAGCCAAAAAATAAAAATCTTGTCTCTTGACTACTTTTTTTCTGTTGCCAAGTGATGGATGAAGCTAGCTATCAGCTGTTCCACGTATGTACATACATGCCTATAAGTGTGCAACAATGTAAAAAGGTAAAGCACCGTGTGACACCGGCAGCTTAAAGTACATGCGAATTGCGGGGAATTTAAAATAGTTGACGTAAGTATAAGGATTGAATGTCTATTTTGTTGTTTGCATCGGCTGATGCAGTCAAGTGAACCTCGTACATATGGGTTTATTTATCTCAACAGAAAGACCGTCACATTAAAGCAATAATGCTCAAATGCCGAAAATAACCGAGCCAAACTTTATAAAAATGTCTGTACAAACTGACTGTCATCATCGATATCCAGGGGCGGTGATCGTACCATGAAGCAACAGCAGTCCAAGGGGAATAACTCGTACTGTATTAATATATTGACAATGTATTGGAGTCTAAACTTAAAATATTAGAATATATTTAAAAGAGGATGACACGAGTGCCTGCATACATGTACATTGTGTAACAACGGCAGTCCAAGGGGAACAACTCGTACTGTATATTGAAGTCTAAATTGAAGTTTTCAGAATAATTTTTACGCTTTTAGGTTTTTTGAATTGTACCGATAAGTCGCTGAACTCAGCAGTAATCAGTTCCCATAGCGGTAATCACATGGATTAGTATAGAGGTACTCAAGAGGGATTAACTGTAATGATCTACCTAATATAGAACAAAATTGATGAAGAGTTACCAAACGTTTCACTCACCTTGGATTTGACCAATATGTGTCATATTTCAAAACATCATTAAAATGTAATTGTTAAGAACGCCCTAAAACGTCTTCATTTAAATTGATTGACGTAAGACAAAATCGTTGCTGTGTGATATTTAATGTTCTAAAATCTGCACACCTGTAATGATTTATTTTATTTACTATAAATACTGTAAGTTTTCCTCTCGGGTTACTGTGTTCATTTCTATGGCAAGCCAAAGTGGAAAAAAGTCCCCATTTATGGATATCAATAAATCGATTTATGGAATTCCATAATTATTTTTTGATTTCCATAATTCATTTATGGAAATCAATAAATAATTATGGAATTCCATAAATGAATTATGGATATCCATAATTCGATTTTTGGAAATCAATAAATACCTATTTTTGGAAATCAATAAATAAGCATATTTGTTGAAATCAATAATTGATTAATTGATATCAAAAAATGATTTATGGAATTCCATAAATGAATTATTGATATTACAATTTGAATTAAGGATATTAAAATTCAGATTGATTTTTGGATATCCATAAATGAATTTGTAATATCAATAATTCATTTATGGAATTCCATAAATCAGCGCCCCCTGTCGGTAACCTGAAATGTATTAGAGATGTTCCGAAAGCGTTTGTCGATCGACTTCGAAGACCGCAAGTAGCTATATATATCAAGACAAACTTATAGACCGCTATTTGTTAGATTTTATTAAGTAGTGTTTATACAATGTACGTTTTAAAAACAACCGTCAGTGGCATCTTCTAATTCTCACAAACGATTAACTCCTAGATCTATATCAGGTACACATATACTTTATAATTAAACTAACTTGCTTTTATTGTGCTCAAACACAGTCGCTTGAGTTTCTGTCAGTATATAAAAAAATGTTTATATATATGGAGCCGCGGCCTATTACAGTATGGACTGTAATGGGAAGCTCATTTCACACATATACCGACAGAAACTGAAGCAACTGCGGATCAAGAATCAATAGATTCGACACCTTGATTGACAAACTGGAGTTCTCCCCTGCGGGTAGATTTAATTACCTGTGGGCGACGGGATTCACCGGTATAGGTGTGAACTGTAATGTTGAACAATAGACGAATCAACATGTAATTTCTTAAGTGACCATATGCATGACCATAGTGAACAGTGTAATGAGTCTAAATGAGGTGAGTGATGTACATGTATATTAATCATATAATCATGCCGGAAGGCAGGGATGTTTAATATACGATGAAGGCTTTGTGTTGATTTAGAACTACAAATGAACAACAACCCGCGATAGATACCGACTAATTAATAAAAAAAAAACTAATAAATTAAACAGTGCATTCATCACACGTTTCTGTCCAATGACATTCCATCTTGAAGCATCAAAGTGCATGAAAAGTCTACCAAATACAGCACAGATTACTGTATCGAGCATCAAGGATTATAAATATCACCAATGATAGGAAAAAAGTTATTGTTAAAGTGTAGTTATATAGATAATGCATGAAGGTGAAAATAAAAACACTTCCTATACAATAATGTAACTGCCGCACTAACAGACGGTCAAAGGACTAAGATTAATCAGACAGAGAGTTGGACAGGCAGACTGACGGACTTCATACCAGTATATAGCTCAAACAATAATATTATTTCAAACTGTTGTCTCTGATGACTATGAGAAAGCTTGCTTGTTTAATGACTTCTTCTGTGCCCAATCAAATATTGATGATACTAATGCTGTCCTCCCTAATATTGTAAATGAATGGAACCATAGTTGTTTAACATATCCAATACCGATGTAAAAGATGCTATACTTAATCTTGATTGTTCCAAAGCAGTCGTTCATGACCTTGTGAATCCGCGACTACTTAAAGAAGCGGCTAATATTCTCAATGTATCCCCCCTAAGTATCCTTTGTAACAAGTCTCTTACCTCCGGGAGTGTTTCCATTTGAATGGAAAAATGAAAAATGTCACCCATGTGTATAAAAAAGAAAATAAGCCCATATTGTTCAATTACAGGCCTATATCACTACTATCCCTAGTCGGTAAATTAATGGAAAAGTGCGTCTTTAAGTACTAGTATATGTATAATTTCTTACATGACCATTCCCCTTTATCCCCCAACCAGTCAGGATTCCGACATTGAGATTCACCTGTCAATCAGCTTCTTGCGATCTTTCATGATGTATATTCTGCTCTAGATAACGGTAAAGAAATAAGAATGATCTTCTGTTATATAAGCAAAGCTTTCGACCGTGTTTGGTACAAAGGTCTTCTTCGTAAATTATTTTGCTTTTGGAATTCGGGGTTCACTGCTAAGTGGTTTGAAAACTATCTTTACAATCGTAAGCAAAGAGTTGTTATCAACGGCATAAGTTCAAATTGGTCAAATGCCAAAGCTGGGGTTCCTCAAAGTTCCATATTGGGCCCTCTTTTATTTATTATGTTTATCAATGATATTGTAAAAGATATAAATGCTACAATTAAGTTATTTGCACATGACACCTCCTTGTACATTATGATTGATTCAGTGCAGTTCTCTTAGATTTTACTTACATCGTAGAAATCTTATTGATAGCCCTTTATGTTCATGTATGGAAGACAATGAGAACAACGAACATTATTTGCTTCACTGTCATCTTTATTCCCCACTCCGTGTACGTGTGTTCACTGAAATAAATCGTCCAACTTCATGCAAATAACTGTTGTTTGGTGATGATGGTTGTTCAAATGAAGAAAATGCCCTAATTGTCTCTTGTACTTAAAATTTCATTATCAGCTCCCGAAGATTTGAATTAGTTATTTCTCTTCTGTTCTTCCATATTTCTATTTTTATATATAGTCTACCTGTCGTTGGCAGTTACATCCTTCACGTACTTAGCTGTTTAAAATAAATGAATACAGATTAAAACTTACATAATTCACTGTTTACAATAACTAAATACAGTGTAAATCTGAGCAACTGCACTATGTCTCTACTCGATCTACTCTCTTTCCCTTCTCGTTCCACTTTATCGTTAACATTCCGTCACTCATTTTCCTTTTATACTCAACGTACTGTTAAATTTTGTTCTCTTTCTCGATATCATAATGAAATGTAGTCCTGAAATTTTCAAACGCAATTATTTCACTGGAGATGGATTAATATAAGTTGCAAAACTTGTTTCCAAATCAATTTCAAAGTGTGAGTATTTTCTCTACACTATGTACTGAATTGAATAAGAAATAGAATAAAATTTATACTCATCATAAAGATTGTTACAAATTTTAAATTTTGAAACGATGTTTCAAAAAGGAATTGTTAATATCCGAAAGTGGAATTATGGATATCCACAAATCGAATTATGGATATCCATAAATCGAATTATGGATATCCATAAATCGAATTATGGATATCCATAAATCGAATTATGGATATCAATAAATCGAATTATGGATATCCATAAATCGATTTATTGATATCAATAAATCGCTTTATGGATATCCATAAATCGAATTATGGATATCCATAAATCGAATTATGGATATCAATAAATCGAATTATGGATATCCATAAATCGATTTATGGATATCAATAAATCGATTTATGCATATTAAACCGGTTTTTTTTTTATACTAATAGATCGATTTATGGTTATTCGTAATTCGAATTCGGGATGTTAATAAGCAGATTTTGAACTGTAAATAATTCTGATCTATCTATTGGCTTTCAGTTATTTAATATCAATAATTTCAATTTTGGATGTAGAAATCTACAATGGATATCTGGCTTGAACAGTGTTACATGTAGTTCAATAAACATACAAATGGAACAATATGCCACAAGGAGAATTCAGCAGATCTTCACTAAGTTCATTTCTATTTAATATTAAAATGATATAGAATACTAGATGTGGTATGGGCTGTGGGGGAGGGGGAAGTGTTTATGGGGAAAAAAGTCAAGTCTGATGGTCATTTAGATGAACATTTCTATTAACACAATAGCTGTATATATCATTAATACTGAACCTAAACATAAGTCTTTCCCATACCGTTATATATATGAGTACTGAGAAGGATTCAGAGGTTCTTTAAGATAAGTAGTTCAGCACATTCTGTATATCCTTCTTTTCGATCACTCAAAGTCCTATAGAATCTATTCTGCTTTCGCCAAAATACGCCACTTTATCCAGCCTTAATATCTAAACCAATTTCTCCATTAGGACACCATTCAATACTTACAACTAACATCTACACGAGGGAAACCCTTCCATACCTACAACTTACAACTACACGAGGGACACCCTTTTATACCTACAACTTACAACTACACGGGGACACCCTTCGATACATACAACATAAAACTACACGAGGGAAACCCTTCCATACCAACAACATACAACTACACGAGGGACACCCTTTTATACTTACAACTTACAACTACACGGGGGACACCCTTCGATACCAACAACCTACAACTACACGAGGGAAACCCTTCGATACCTACAACTTACAACTACACGAGGGACAACCTTCGATACCTACAACTTACAACTACACGAGGAACATCCTTCGATACCTACAACTTACAACTACACGAGGGACACCCTTCGATACCTACAACTTACAATTACACGAGGGAAACCCTTCGATACTTACAACTTACAACTACTCGAGGGACACCCTTCGATACCTACAACTTACAATTACACGAGGGAAACCCTTCGATACTTACAACTTACAACTACACGAGGGACACCCTTCGATACTTACAACTTACAACTACACGAGGGACACCTTACGATACTTACAACTTACAACTACACGAGGGAAACCCTTCGATACCTACAACTTACAACTACACGAGGGACACCCTTCGATACCTACAACTTACAACTACACGAGGAACACCCTTCGATACCTACAACTTACAACTACACGAGGGACACCCTTCGATACCTACAACTTACAATCACACGAGGGAAACCCTTCGATACTTACAACTTACAACTACACGAGGGACACCCTTCGATACCTACAACTTACAATTACACGAGGGAAACCCCTCGATACTTACAACTTACAACTACACGAGGGACACCCTTCGATACTTACAACTTACAACTACACGAGGGACACCTTACGATACTTACAACTACACGAGGGACACCCTTTTATACCTACAACTTACAACTACGTGAGAGACACCCTTCGATACTTACAATTAACATCTACACGAGGGACACCCTCCGATACTTACAACTTACAACTACACGAGGGACAACCTTCGAAACCTACAACTTACAACTACACGAGGGAAACCCTTCCATACCTACAACTTACAACTACCCGATGTACACCCTCGGATACTTACAACTAACTTCTACATTAGGGAAACCCTTCGATACCTACAACTTACAACTACACGAGGGACACCCTACGAAACCTACAACTTACATCTACATAAGAGACACCCTTCGATACCTACAACTTACATCTACACGAGGAACACCCTTCGATACCTACAATTACACGGGGGACACCTTACGATACCTACAACTTACATCTACACGAGGGACACCCTTCGATACCTACAACTTACATCTACACGAGGGACACCCTTCGATACCTACAATTACACGGGGGACACCTTACGATACTTACAACTTACAACTACACGAGGGACACCCTTTTATACCTACAACTAACAACTACATGAGAGACACCCTTCGATACTTACAACTTATATCTACACGAGGGACACCCTTCGATACCTACAACTTACATCTACACGAGGGACACCCTTCAATACCTACAATTACACGGGGGACACCTCACGATACCTTCAACTTGCATCTACACGAGGGACACCCTTCGATACCTACAACTTACATCTACCCGATGTACACCCTCGGATACTTAAAACTAACCTCTACATTAGAGACACCCTTCGATACCTACAACTTACAACTACACGATGGACACCTTACGATACTTACAACCTACAACTACACGAGGGACACCCTTTTATACCTACAACTTACATCTACACGAGGGACACCCTCCGATACCTACAACTTACAACTACACGAGGGACACCCTACGAAACTTACAACTTACATCTACATGAGAGACACCCTTCGTTACCCACAATTTACAACTACACGAAGGACACCCTTAGATACCTACAGCTTACAACTACACGAGAGACACCCTCCGGTACCTACAACTAACCTCTACATTAGAGACACCCTACGATACCTACAGCTTACAACTACACCAGAGACACCCTACGATACCTACAGCTTACAACTACACGAGGGGCACCCTACGATACCTACAGCTTACAACTACACGAGAGACACCCTACGGTACCTTCAACTTTTAAATAAATCTATAAATATAATAAGTTAGTAAGCTTGATTTCCACTTAAAGCTTTTCCGAAAGTTACGTATATTGGGCCTTTAAAGTCTGCAGAGCAAATATAGCATTAACTTTTGACATGTTTCTCTAAAAGCCGAACTGAGCGTCACTTATCATTGTGTATACTAGAATCTATGTCTAAATCAATAAGTCGTTTATTCAAAATTGATATCCATCATTCCAATTTGTAATATCAATAACTCGATTTATGGAATTCCACAATTCCATTTTGTAATATCAATAAATCGATTAATGAATATCCATAATTCGAATTATTGATTTCCATAATTCCAATTTGTAATATCAGTAAATCGATTAATGGATATCCATAATTCGAATTATTGATTTCCATAATTCCAATTTGTAATATCAGTAAATCGATAAATGGATATCCATAATTCGAATTAATGATTTCCATAATTCCAATTTGTAATATCAATAAATGGATTTATGGATATCCATAATTCGAATTATTGATTTCCATAACTCGAATTATTGATTTCCATAAATCGAATTATTGATTTCCATAATTCCAATTTGTAATATCAATAAATCGATTAATGGATATCCATAACTCGAATTATTGATTTCCATAAATCGAATTATTGATTTCCATAATTCTAATTTGTAATGTCAATAAATCGATTTATGGAATTCCATAATTCGAATTATTGATTTCCATAATTCCAATTTGTAATATCAATAAATCGATTTATGGATATCCATAATTAGAATTATTGATTTCCATAACTCGAATTATTGATTTCCATAATTCCAATTTGTAATATCAATAAATCGATTTATGGAATTCCATAATTCGAATTATTGATTTCCTTAAATCCCAATTCGTAAAATTAATAAATCGATTAATGGATATCCATAATTCCAGTTTTGGAGATGCAGTTTTCTGACGTCAATAAATCAAATTATTGATATTGAAGCATGTGTAATATAATTAAATCTGTAATTCGAAGATTCAAAAACCCGAGTTCAAAACAAAAAAACAAAACTCCAGACGCCGCCATCTTGTCACGTGGTACAAACATGATAACACTGTGTTGTGTTATTTTTCAACCTGGACGATGTAAATCACCGTTTGTTTCACATTACTGGGAACGATGGGACTCGTACAGAAATTCTTATTGAACTCTGGGCATATAAAACGATCAACTCGATTGATGGAAATTAAAAATTGTCTTTTGTAATGTAACAGGAGAGGAAAAAATGCAAGGCCAGGTCAAGATCCGCTACAGTAATAACACGGACTTAGATTATCTAAGTCCGTGGTAATATCGATAAATCGATTCATAGATATTCATAATTCGAATTTTTGATATCCATAAAACGAATTATTGATTTCCATAGTTCGAATTATTGATTTCCAGAATTCGAATTATTGATTTCCATAATTCGAATTATTGATTTCCATAATTCCAATTTGTAATATCAATAAATCGATTAATGGATATCCATAAATCGAATTATTGATTTCCATAATTTCAATTTGTAATATCAATAAATCGATTTATGGATATCCATAATTGGAATTATTGATTTCCATAGTTCGAATTATTGATTTCCAGAATTCGAATTATTGATTTCCATAAATCGAATTATTGATTTCCATAATTCCAATTTGTAATATCAATAAATCGATTTATGGATATCCATAATTAGAATTATTGATTTCCATAACTCGAATTATTGATTTCCATAATTCCAATTTGTAATATCAATAAATTTTGTTTTTTTCCAAATGCAATAGCATATATGATTACAATACACATACATATTAAATCATATACAATTGTGCAAGATGTCGGAGACCACAGCCAACACAATGCAAATAATATTTATAATACAGCTCACTACGACAATATAGGTAATGGCTTTATCGTGAGAAAATTCGTATACAAATGAATACCAAACAACATCCAAACATAAGGATCAGTTTGAAACTACCTTCACTTTGGCTACCTTTTTTATAGAATCATATCATATTAGGTTTTATTGATAGATATCAGCTGCTGACGAACAAACTTGTGGCACAGGGAAAGGAGAGTTGCAGGTTAATGAAGACTATGGGCAAGTGTTATGGTCGCCATCTTGGTTTCATGGGACATGTTCTGTATCTTTAAGTGATATGAAGATGGACGTTTTTGAGTATGCTCATTAGTGTTCTGCCTTGTTTTTATTGACAATGAGGACTCGTTTCTCATTTTGAGAACCTGATGTTTACTTGGATGCGGGTGTCGTCGATGAAGTAGAAGACGCTTACTCTTCCGGAACACCTGGGTCCGTATTCATGAAACCGTTCTCATGCTCAAGCATGTATTTCGTGCTCAAGCCTTATTTCTTGTTTTGGCCATAGATTATTTTAAAAATCTAACTTTGTCAAAGTTTTGGGGAAAAGTTGAAGAGAGATGAAGCCAAAAACTGTTTTCAACATTTACATTGACTTTTTGACTCTTTTACATGATTAAGGAGAGTTTCATGAAAACTGGATTGAGCGCAGAATCAATTTTTGAGTATGAGAACGGTTTCATGAATACGGGCCTTTGTCTTATTCTCTTGTGCTTTTACAAGGGTCCCCATGTACATCCTTCCTTTTTTATATTTTGCCTCTAGTTAAATCGACTTTGAGTTCGGATTATTGTTTTGTTGACACTTTGGTACTCTCTGTTTTTTGTTACTAAATCTGTTTAAGATTCGATATACAAAAATGGCCCTTTTATCATTCTAAAAGTTATAAAAGAAGGGCCAAGTTTTACTACATTTTGGTTCAAACAAAGTGTCAGCAAAAACAATTATTAATGAGCCCGGCCAAAATTCCTTAAGTTAAATAACTCCATATTAAAGTATTACAGAAACTAAGGAAAATTCCTTTAATTTAAGATTTTCCTATTAATTCTTTAATGCTTTTCTATGGAGATTGTTTAGGTTAAGGAACTTTCGTGAAACTAGGACTGTTCGAATTATATAAAATTATGCTTAAGAACACAAGCATGAGTTCTAACTTCCTGAGTCCTGCACAGAACATATATACTTATAAACAGAGACGTATGTATATCAAAGACGGTTTTACATGTAAATGTCTCTGGTTTTACTTACTGATGAGTTAATGACGTAAGAAAGGTTTGGATAATGCTTTTGTTTCGTGGAAATAAAACATATCGTATTCCATTTTCGGATTAATAATTTGTATAATAATAGGCCAGACAATGATGATTTAAAGTCCAAAATAATGGCACCATTAAAAGTCCAAATGTAATGTCAATTTCTTGCACATTCCTAAAATTCCTTTCTCTGTTCAATCAAGGGCGCGTATTCATGAAACCGTTCTCGAATTTGAGGATGGAATTTGTGATCAAGCCGTATTTCTTATTCCAGCTATATTTTCTTTTAAAATTCCTATTTTGGTAATGTTTTGGTACAAAAAAAAGTGAAGATCCATGAGACCCATTACTGTTTTCAACATTTTGCTGACTTTTTCATATGATTTAGGCGAGTTTGAAGAAAGCTGCCTTGATCACAGACCCATACTTGAGCACGAGAACGGTTTCATGAATACAGGTCCTGTTCTTTGAAGGAATCGTCTCAATGTTAGACGGCTTATGGTTTTCTTGACGTTTCGATTTTTTTTCTGATTTTTATACACGGCCAAGAATATGAATAATTCAATCAAATATATCCCAAACTTAATGATTTGAGAACGAACTTCAAAATTAAGTGAGAACGAACTTTTAAATGAAAGCATAAAACGAACTTTTAAACATTTAAAAAGATCATTTAGATAATTCAATAAAATAACATCGCATGCTAAATATTGAGTACGATCAGATATTAATTAAGAATGAACTTTTTATCCATTAACGACAGAGAAGAAGAATATAGATAATATACATGTAGCATAAGCTAAGTAACGAAGGCCATACCACAAATAAAGGGAAGTAACTTGTACAAAAATTAATGTAGAACTATTTACAATTTACACAAATCGAGGTAAGTGCATAACATTTATGAATCAAAAGACAAAATGAAAATAAATAATAAAAAGTCATGAATGTCTGGGCGCGTAAAACCCACACAGGACACTCGATCTTTACTCCCTGGACGCCCATTCCTACATGTACATTGTACCTCGTAAACCTACTTTCAGTTCTTTCTGCAAAACTAAACTTTTTAACCAGAAGACAGAATACAATGGGGCGCGGAATTCTCACATGACACTCATTCTATGCATATGGGCAGTTTTTATCGACATATATTGTGGTAGGACGCCAGTCTCTTGATCGAAGTGTTCGAGTCCCGGCCACGGCACTTGTGTTATATCCTTGAAGCAAGATGCTTAACTCCGCTTGTTACAGTCTACTCAGCTGTAAATGAATACGTGGTTGGGCAGTGCTAGAAATTGTAGAATGCTAGGTGTGAGCGCCGAAATGGCAGCACCAGTTGTATGCTCCTTAGGGAGATGAGAACGATATTGACTGGTTGCTAAGGCCCTATAACCACAAATAATACTTTGTGAACCGATTTGAAATGTCCTAAATTAAGGTTATGATTAAGTGCTATATCAGAACTTTAAATTATTAACATTATTACTTTCCAATATTCGATCGAAGTGAAATTTTAAGCAAACCAATAAGTAAATAAGTGAATAACGTTTACGAATCAAAAGACAAAATGGAAATAAATCAAATGATAAATATCTGGGCGCGCGAAAACCTCACATTGCCATTGAAGAATTAATTATTCAGCCCCCTCCCACTGGATGGCAATATTGCTGAAACGCGCCGCCCACCTTTGGGTATAGTCATCATTTTTCCTGGAACAAACATTCAATGGATGGATTTCATCTGTCTCCATGTAATAATGAAATATGTAACTTTTTACGTGTTTCGGGAACATGGCGAGTTACATTTAAATAAGAAGATATTGAAGGTTGCATTAATGAACATTTTATCAAATGTTTTTATGGTCTTATAACGCGCATTGCTATTGCTAAAAGTGTACTAAAGCCCTATCTGCATGGTTGCGTTACGGTTTGAACACGGCAGCTATTTTCGGACCTTACTAAGGTTTTAAATTTAATTTTATGATTTTGATGAATTTAAGTCAATTTTTGATAACTCCATCTCTTCAATTATCATGACTTACAAGCCCTCAATTTTCAAATGTATTTATATATTTACACATAATATTATATGTGACAATCGAGGAGGCAAGGCATGTTTATCGAAAAAACCTAAAAGCGTAAAAATTATTCTGAAAACTTCAGTTTAGACTTCAATATACAGTACGAGTTGTTCCCCTTGGACTGCCTTTGTTACACAATGTACATGTATGCAGGCACTCGTGTCATCCTCTATATCTAGTAGGGGGTACGATCATCTTTTAAAAAATATTCTAATAATTTAAGTTTGTCAATATATTAGTACAGTATGAGTTATTCCCCTTTGACTGATGTTGCTACATGGTACGATCACCTTTGCTGAGAGAGAGAACCCCGAAGGCCATGGATGAACCCAAACCGGAAAATTTACTTTTATCTAAAAATCTTTTCCAGATTCAGGTTGCAATGCATTTTAGAATTGTTTCGTGTTCATTTGTGTTCACTTTTGTTTGTATATTTGTTTATTTCTTTCAAGATATTATATGTATTTTATAGGAATAATAAATATATATATATAATAAATCTTCTAAATAATAATATTCTGAACAAACTTCAGTGGGTTTTTTTTATCTAACCGTTCCACAGCTAATCAACATATTGAAAACTTTCATAGTAAAGTTATAGCCTTATGGGGAACAGAAAACATACAGTACTGATTTCTTGCTATTTTTTCCTAGTATTTGATGGTGTTTTGCGCCAAAAGTAATTTTTATAGCAAGATGATAGATATGGTGCATGGGGGAAATATTTACAAATAGCTGGAGAGTTTTTTGCTACAGAGAAACAACCCGTTATTCTGAACTAGAGTCTTGTTTTTGCTAACAAAAACATATATCTCCCTTATAATCTTTTTCTTTTTCTGACCATCTTTCCTTCAAAATGTCATAACAAAATGTTAAGCACTTAATAGATTCAAAATTTGACCTCAACTTATGACATTGACCATTTACCCTGTGACCTTGAGGTTTGGTCAATGGACATCTTGTTTTATTCTGACCGACTTTCCTTCATAGTGTCATAACAAAATATCAATCAGTAAAAAAAACGAACCGAAGGACAGACAGGCGGACAGACGGACGGACGGACAAGCTAATTACTATAGGGCATCAGCATCGAAGATGGGCCTATATTACCTGGAAGTTTGGTCAATTATTGTTGGTATATAATTAGACAATGAGGGTGAGAGTGCATCACCTTGACCTACACCTTTGGATGTTTGAAAAAGTCATATATTTTTTATCTCCGACCTTTCGGTGAAGGTCACACTGGCCTATTGACAGTGCACTGCACATCATCTATTGGTGATGCAGGTATACTAAAAGTTTTATCAATATATCTTTTACGGTTTAAACGTTATCGCCCGGACAATAATTATTGAAAAATCGCACTTATTTGACCTCTGACCTTGAGGTCAAGGTCCCAGTGACATTATGACAGTGCACTGCACATCTGCTCTAGGTGATGCATGTACAGTATACTGCAAGTTTGGTCAAGATATCTTCAACGGTTTAGAAGTTATGGCCCGGACAAGAATTATTAGAAGAACAAGAAGAAGAACCAGAACCGCAGCGATCAATAAACAATTTATTTCCATGGGTCCTTTTTGTACATATTGCCGAAAAAATGGGTCCCACAGTGTTAAATTGAAGTATTTCCAGAATTTCTATGAGTTCTTTCATAATGTTATGAGAACTGGACTCGGGAATCGCATGTAGATTGATCACTGGACCGGTACTAATACAATATGTTTCCCTTCATACGAAGGGGAGACATAATAAGACAGTATCGTCTGAAGCTGAAGTGAAAGCTGGTGGTCCCCCAGGGTTCTGTCCTTGGGCCGTAGTCCTGGCCCCCAGGGTTCTGTCCTTGGTCCGTAGTCCTGGCCCCCAGGGTTCTGTCCTGGGTCCGTAATCCTGGCCCCAGGGTTCTGTCCTTGGTCCGTAGTCCTGGCCCCCAGGGTTCTGTCCTGGGTCAGTAATCCTGGCCCCCAGGGTTCTGTCCTTTGGCCGTTGTCCTGGCCCCCAGGGTTCTGTCCTTGGTCCGTAGTCCTGGCCCCTAGGGTTCTGTCCTGGGTCCGCAATCCTGGCCCCCAGGGTTCTGTCCCTGGTCCGTTGTCCTGGCCCCCAGGGTTCAGTCCCTGGTCCGTAGTCCTGGTCCCAAGGGTTCTGTCCTGGGTCCGTAGTCCTGGCCCCCAGGGTTATGTCCTTGGGCCGTAGTCCTGGCCCCCAGGGTATTGTCCTTGGTCCGTAGTCCTGGCCCCCAGGGTTATGTCCTGGGTCCGTAATCCTGGTCCCCCAGGGTTCTGTCCTTGGTCCGTAGTCCTGGCCCCCAGGGTTCTGTCCTTGGGCCGTAGTCCTGGCCCAGTATTTTTGTTGTAGCTGAATCGCATTGAAATATGTCTAAATTTAACTAAGTTAGCCTAAATAGAAAGCTGACAAGTCTTTTTTTCTGGCCAAATTATATAAGCCCAATGCATCTCATATTAAAAATTATGGCAAAAATAACATTACAAATGTGCCCTTAATTTAAATTTCTGTGTTATTAGGTTAAGTAATTTACTTAACTGTCAAATAGCAAGATCTTTCATGAATTAATTAGCGTTATTTCATCATAACGGACTTTAACAATTTATTGTGCAGTTAAGTTAAGTGAGGTTGAAAGTTTTTTATTGACATATCTAAAATTTTCTTATTTGATCTTTACATCTGCGCATACTGAACAAATTTATATTTAATGTTTTATAAACGAGTTTTTGCCGACCTTACTGTTTTATGTCAGCGACGAAACGATTTGCCAATTACGTCCCGGTGTGCAGGGTAATAGGGGAGAATCGAAGAGAGCAATTTGATAATTTTCAGAGTAAAAGTTGATTTTATTTCATGAAAAAGCCCACATATTTCACAATCATTTATCACGTTCTGTGACTAAACTAGATTAGATCGCAGTATGATCCCCTAGCATTCCAGAGATTACGAGGTTTGCAATCATGAGAATTTTTTTTAAGTCGTTAACCTATTAAGTTGTAAAACAACAATCAAGTACTACACACATACTGGATCTTGACCATTTTAACTTGACCTTCTGTCCCTACCCTACAGGTAGGGCGTAAGTATTGGACAAGCTGCCAGTATTTATGATCCTAAGAGGCGACTAAATTTGGGATCTTGTCTTTTCCATTCTTTCTAAAAAACTGTTTTCTTCCAAATGTTTCCCTTGACATTGCTTCACTTTAGCCTTTAGTTAAGCATTCGCCCCTGTGAGGAAGACTATGAGTTCTATCTCCAGGCCGAGACATACCAGTCTCTGACAATGGTAGTTACTAATCCTTGCTTGGCGCTCAGCATTATGGAAGTGGAGCGACTGGTTCACTTGCTGTCAGTAATTAAATTGTGACCTGGTGGGGTGTTCTTCTGTGTGCCTTCGCAATATACTTCAGTGTGGTTTCTATAGAACTTTCAATCAGCAAAAGATCCGGACTATCTCATTTAGAAGGCTTACACGAACATACCGCAGCCTCCCAAACATCACATACACCAGGAGACCGTTCTTTAATTATCCAGGCTGTTAATAGGACATAAAAGCAGACAAACCAAACCAATCCTTCTGTCCTTATGTTTGGCAAGGAAAAAATTCAGGAAGTAAGCGAGTCCTAAAACGGCCGAGACTTCATGACAAAGTGCTTCAAATCTTATGTAACATTTTTCCATATATTGACCTTTGGTCTTGATGGTAAGATGGAGAACACATAGAAACTAAAGGAATGACAAAATGATCGAAACTTTTAACATCAGGTCAAACAGGTCACATTATGCATCCTTTTGATATATCAATACAATAAGAAAATTCCAAATTTAGAAGTTATCTTTGACTGGAAACCTTTCTATTATTTTAACTGCCAATGAATTTCTTTATCATTTATTGCATACGCATGCATTATTGAACGTAAGACTTGATAAGTTAGAAAGATTCTTTGGCTACACATATTTCATACCAATATCATTTATGCTAGCGGTTCTACTATCAAACCAGTCAAACAGCAAACTATGAAGAATTACTCCACAGTGACAAAAAACACCTGAAGAAGAAGTGCGATTAAAATTGGCAAGCAAATAAAAAAACACATGTAACATGAAAACCAAATATGTCACATCACACAGATAAGCAAACCATGTAGTCATGAAAACAAAAATCATATTTTTGTGTTGCCTATTGTAGGAGGGGAGCAAACAACACCGCCCGGCGAATTGAATCGGTTGCAATAACTAAAAGACCTTAATAAATCTAAACCGGACTCTTTAACCATCATGTAATTATATATTGGATATACGATGTTAATGCTGTTGGACTGCTTATCTACGCTTAGTTTTGTGGGGCTACTTGCCAAGTGGTTACATACATGTACAGTCAAATTTGTATTAAGCGGTCACCCAAGGGACCGACAGATATTGGCTGCTTAAATCAGGTTGGCAAGAAACGGCCTATTGCTTTTTTTTCAACAGTCAAATATTAGAATGCACTTAATCATACATGTATTTTGATATTAATACCAATATACCATTTAAAGTGAACAATGTTATGTCTTTTTAAAAAACTATCTAACCACCCATTTGAGACTTTGAAATTATCCTTTTCCAAATTAGACGCGAATTTCAGCGCTTTTTCTTTGATCATTGGCCCGTTTACAATAATACTGCGAGATACGTAATCTTGAAACCATTTACAGATGTCTATTTCCTGACAAAATGGCTGCTTAATACAGCACGATACAACGACTTTGGGCACATTTTTGTTGCCGTTGGCCACGTTAGACAGGTGACCGCTTATTTAAGGTTCAATATATAGTGTTTTCCATCGGGCGAACCACAGACTGGCCGATTAACGGAGATGGCCGCTTATTCAAGGTGGCCGTTAGAGCAGGGTTTTTATCATCGATCATGGACACAACAATTATTGACACAATTTCACAATTTATTCGCTGCTTCCTTATGACAATGTTAGATAAGTTAAATATACCTTATTAAATATTGATTTTACAAACTGTACCTAATTAACAATTTCTAGCAAAGACTAAATTTGTGAGCAAATAAATCTTATCAAGTTTCATTTTTCAAATAGTGATGATACATTTGATAAAACTGTTTGTAATCCTAAATAAAGAGCAAGGCATTGAGTAACAATAAAAAAAACTTGAAACAGATGGTCATCCCAAAAGTGACTTGAGATGTAATATGATGTGTGACACGCAGACAGCGGTCACGCCTCATTGGCGATATCAACATAACAAACTGTCGCCTAGTAACCGCTTCTGCCAATCACAAATTCACGAGAACGCATCTTTAATATCAATTCTAATGGATCATTTTAAAATAATATTTGTCTTTCGGACAAATTAATTTAAAACTCACGGAGATGTCAATTTCTCGTCACATTCAATGATTTTTAACTGAACAGAAATTATTACCATGTAATGCCCTTTGTCTGGATTTCTTTCTCACATTTGTTTAAACACCGCGGATATGATGGTCTTTGTGTAATGTCTCTTTAATGCCGAGAAATCCCTAAAGAACATGCCAGAATTACGAGACATTAAATTTATAGCATTTCCAAGAAACGAGAACCAAAGTAGAAGTTCATTACTACCAGCATAACTACATTTAGTATGAAAATCAAAAAACAATAAATAATGAAAATCTTTATAACCATTTTTCTGGTATGCTGGTATTTTGGAAGCCGAATCGCGGACATAAATATTACACGGTAGTTGGAGTGAAATGGCCGTCTGAAATGACTTTTATATTGACTGAGGTGTTAGCTTATTACTGTCCATCTGCTTGACAGGTTCCGCTGACAAAATTACCATTTTCATGCATCAATATTGCAAGCATAATCTGTTATATGAACGGTCAGTTATGATGACGAAAGAGTTCCTTATCTCTTGTTTTCTTCCAGTCAACGCTATCGTTGATAATGCGGGTGGCCAATAATCGATTTACGTGTCTTACATCTTGCTTGCATTACTTTGCCAGGAATATTAATTTAAAGATGACGTAACACACACATATGCTGCACCTTTTTAATTTAGTAACAGATACAGTATCTTCTAGGACTCTTCAGTGATACTAGGGGCCAAACGGTGGGAATCCAATATGTCTAAATAAACTTATGTAGAAGCAAAAGGGTTAGGTGCGTAAAGCATATTTTATTACAACTTAAAACAATCCTCACCGCAATGCATATGGTAAAGAACAGAACATATTTGTTTTTGTTGGGGTTTTTTTTTGGGGGGGGGGGGGGATGTGTGGGGATGGGATAGAGATGGGGTGAAAAATGAGAGGGACAATATGGTTTAGAGGGATTAACTGACAAAAGATATTTGAATAAATTACAAATAATACAAACAACAAACAAAATGATTTCAGAATGTTCAAACGGAATTAAAGTTCTAAATAGTAAAAGGTAACATGAAGAAATGGAATTTTAAAATCAGTTATATTACTTCTGATGTGCAGCTAGCTGGAAATATAATAGTGTAGTCATATGGCTTGCTTACTGTATTGTAACGTTATAATACGTGTTTGGAGTACCATTAGGTAGTGTTGTACTAAGCTGTAGGTGTTTTGGTTTGGTAGATAATATGCTAGTAGTACTGAACATATAAACCTTATAATACGATTTTTTTATTATGTTTTTGTAGCGCTTGCTTATTGTGTAGTTCCTCAAAACCCATCGTATTGAAGCATTTTTTCTCGGCTTCAGTCAATTTTAACCGCATTTCGATGTTTGTCATTCCAAATGTTGAGAGTCCGTTTTTGGTATCACCTTCTTCCTGAATTTTACCCTTGCCATGCATCAGGACAAAAGGATTGGTTAAGCTTAGATTGAATGCTTTTACGTTTTATCACATGTTACAGCCAGGGTTATTTACGAACAGACTCCCGATGTATGGAATTTATTATCATTTAAAGTTCTTTCATAACAATATCCCTCCAATGCCTAACATGCTCTATACAACCCGAATGTATTTGAGGTTGTACTATAAAAAAAACATTAGAGAATACCGAAGCGTTTACAAAATCATAACCCGAACTCAAAAAATCGATTAAACTAGGGACAAAATATGAACAAAGCAAATATTAACATGGATAACCTTCTTAAAGTACAAGAGAATAAGACCAGGTGTCCCGGAAGAGCAAGCGTTTTCTCTGTCATCGACGACACCTGCTATGTAAAATTTGGTCACATCCAAGTAAACATCAAGTCCTCGAAATGAGAACCGAGTCATTGTCAATCACAACAAACATAATATTTCTTCCATCGCGTAAAGGTACGAAAATGACGAATCATGATCGAAAAGGTTTTCGTATGCCAGTAATGCCCCACTCGTCACATTTCGGTATATTCCGTGCCCACAAGAAGGGAACCGGAATCAGCCGAGGTTGTGATTGTGCGAAGTTATCGTAGCAAGTGTTTGTGAAAGCAGTTTATCTTTAAACAATACAAGTCAATTAGACAGGAAAGACTCATGGATAAATGTGTTGAAGCTAAACAGTCGTTTATCTAATACAAGTAGGGCTCCTGTTGTGATAACAGTATATAGCCTCCTACAGCCTGGGGCTGATAACGCATGGGAGGGGCTCTATAACGTTTTATATTAAAAACCCAAGGGCTTTTGTTATCAGAAATATAATTTGCTTGATAACCACTTTTACGTCAGATTTTTAAAGAAAATTCTATTTGCAATTATAAGACGAATCATTTTTGGGTCAAAATTAGTTCTCAATTAAAGAAGAATTTTCCAGTATATGTTGGTTCAGCAATGATAATTTAGCTTTCTGTGAACTTCATACATTATAAACTCAAACGCCCAATGCCGGACTGGCCATTTATCAACCATGTGTGCTAAATCTATCAACGGACACCATATGTTTCCCTAATATCTTTAACCACACGATAAAGCATAGCAGCCATTTTACATCGAGTGTCTTTTGTTCTTCTGGGCTGTTGTCTATAAACACGTGACACATATGTGTTACTGCAGACAGCTTACATCAAGTCTCGCGAGATTAAACATGGGCACCTGCCCAAAACACTGATAAACCAAATCGCAACAGTCCGTGTTTTATGTCTCCAAAACCATAAAACTACACTATATACATATAACTATTGATACTGCGACTTAAATTTGATTTCCCCTGAAAAGGATATAAATTGAAATTGTATGAAGCTGTTTATGTCGTTATAATAAAAAACTTTTTAGAATTATTAAATTGAAATTGATTTAAAACAAACAATATGCAACATGTTACTGGTAAATAAACATTTGATTGGAAAATGAAAAGTGACTAGACAGCAGATTCGGAGTTTGACCCTATAAAGGGTTTGCAATATTTCCACTTTGTATAATACATAAAGATTCCTCGGAATTTTTCAATGTCAAAGATTGCCTGAACTTTCAATCTTGCAACAAATATTAACAATAAAAATATGTTCCGAAAATAAATGCGAGAATAGCGATAAAATACGTTGCGCACTTTCCAGGTTGGTAATGTAGGTGTGATCATTATTCCGCTTCTGACTTCTTACGCACTGTCAGCAACTGTAATAAAAGACAAACAAAATCTACTAAACGTCAAAAAAACAATGATCCTATTCACAATTGATTAAATTATGATAAAAATGTGAACATAGGAAAGATTTTCAATGGATATCCTTTCAAAAAGTACCAGAGAATAGGAACAGGTGTTCCGGAAGAGTTAGCGTCTTGTGTCTGATTGACGAAATCAGCCATGTACATCTTGGTCCCTTCCAGGTATTTAACATTAGCATCTTTTTGACTAAGATCTAATATTGTTTTCTGAGTAGAAGAAAAATATCCTACAAAACTATAAAATAATATGACGGTTTATTAAAAAATACATTTCAAATAGTGTTTGGAATTTGGACTTTAAATCTTTCATTAGAACTACAAGTACATGACATTATGAACGTTTGTCAAGATAACAGAACAGTTATATTCCTGATGTCTCTGTTGAACAAAGTATTTCATGCATTGTTTAAATGTATTTAATGTTGCAAATATTGAAATTAATCGTGACGAGTCAGTAAAATGTCTTGGAATCGATTTTGACAAACATATTTCTTATATTTGGAGGAAAGCGTCCAGGCAGCTGGCAGTTTTAAAGAAAATTGGACATTTTCCACTACTACATAGTTTTCATAAGAGATTTACATGGAGACCCTTGTTAAGGTACAAGGGAATACGACCAGGTGTTCTGGAAGAAATAGCGTCTTGTGCTTCATCGACGACAACCGCCATGTACATCTTGGTCACATCCAGGTATTACTTATACTATTATTATTTTATGTATGTCTTAGTCTAATGTTTGTAGTGCTAATGGGCACAACCTGCATATGCTTTTGACTTATTTCATTTACTTTTTTAGTGTTGCATGTTTTTTTAGTGTTGCATGTTATGTAGAACAATGTTTTATGTTTCCGGGTTTTTTTCTGTTATTTGGGATTTCTTTGTATTATGCTCTTAATCTATGTTATTTATCTGTTGTTGTTTTTTTTGTTGAAATAAGAACTCCTAGGAGCTTATGTCATATATCTCTATATTCGACATTTAATGCACATTCTTGTATCTTGTACTTGTTTTTAAATCTAATTGATGTTTAGAATAACGAGGGTATCCCTTTGTAACTGCAAGTACCATCCAATAATAAATATGGTTATGGATATTATTATCATGGATATCTTTGGGCGTGGAAAAGAAAACAAAATGCATTATATGCCGGCACGAACGTTATAGAACGTACCGTACCAGATTTCGCCTCGAATCAATAATATTGAAATTACCTCGCCGTGGTTTTTGCGGACTCGGACTCTACTACGCCTATAAGTCTTTAATGTTAAATATATTATGGACACTGTGATTTGCTCTGTTTGTGTTGCTATTATAGCTGTGAAATTTGAATGAACTTGATTCAAAAATAGTTTTCAATGTGTATTGGTACTGTAGAAATACAGGACTTAGAATGTTGAAATAGTACGGTTATACATATATATATATAATTATTCAAATGTCAATACGGTATCTTCAATTACATTTTTTCAGTTATAGACTGGCACCGTCTGCATAATTCTGAATTTATGAACAAAATAAAAATCTGTTCATATTCAATTTTTGCTTGACTTTCAAACTAAGACAAACGTTTGACATGAAACTGATTTTATAAATGTAAAGACATCACCACCAAACTTTCTCTAACGAGTTTGATATTCATGAGACAATTCCATGCCGACAGACAAAATATAGGAATCTTCGCTACAAAACATCATGTTAAAAGGTCGAATATATGTAACTTCAGGAATTTTTTCGTAATTCTGAAAAATTCTGAAAAAAATCCAGTTAATAACCATGCAAAAATAATCCTAAAATGAATTAAACCTGAGCGGTAACTAACAAGAAACTCTTCACGGAAAAATCCAAAGAATTGAAAATAATTCAGGTGGGGCCCACTTCAACAACAAGCTGAAGTAAGAAGACAATTTAAAATTGGACGCGTGTTTACAAATACCGAGTTTCAACTGCTGCTGTACCTGTAACCGCGTAAGAATTCATCTTGAATATTGCTGATATCAGTTAATCTTAACTAAATCTATAAATATAATAAGTTATTAGGCCTGATTTGCCGAAAGTTACGTATATTGTTCATTAAAAAAACTGAATGCATGATCTCTTTTAATTTCTTTCATGTCTTGTGACTAATCAATAGATGAACCAGAATAAGTATAAATGGTATTTTAGTGTTTTCTATAGCACTACTGCAGTGATGTCGAGGTAAGACTTTTAAACACATACGTCAGTGTCTGACGATTTAGGTGATGAACACTTGTAAACAGACTATCGTAAACACCCGTATCCATTCACGTTTTTAAAGATGGTTTTGTCAGAATGTGACAGTTGTAGATATATTAATTAAATAGTTTAATCTTACTTACATGAGTTGAAAAAAGACTAGACGAATTTGACATTGCTTGTCAATACCATTTTTTTTAATATTCACGAGCCAATATCTTTAATGACAATTGTACATGTACGAGGGCTAATTGAAAAGTTGTGAGCCTTGTGTGGAAGATGTTTAGCAGGGATGTCTTTTTCAACCCTACTTTTCTCTGACATTTGAAGTCTGTGTACGCGAAGACGGGTGTAATTTGGTCAGATTATGTTGAACAGGTTGGACAAAAGTTAAGAAGGCAAGTAACTTTTGCAAACTTAATAAAATCACTGAAAGGGTAATGATTCAATATTTGCATAAGAATGATCTAGACTATTACCTTAGGATGTCCTTACTTATATGGTAGCGACACTATGCTATGACACTCCTACATACAATGTATATTACAGTGAAAAGGTGGGTGGAAGCATTTAAGTAGACAGGCAGAGCTTGCGGATGACGCCCGTCCTGAACGGCCTGTCATTGTTACATGTACAACCCCAGAAATGTTCAATAAAGTCAATAGTATTATTTTGCCTGACAGGCGAGTTACAGAGAAAGAGAGAGAGATATATAGCCAATACAGTTTTGATTTCAACTTTTTCACTAATTTAAAAAGGAATTATGTTGAAAAAATAATACAATATACCCGCCAAAAGTCAAACCTTTGATATGAGGCTCACATCTTATCAATCAGCCCTCGTAAACAGACTGGCACTATCTCTTTAATCCTGTGTTTATAATCAAAATTTAAAAAAAGATGAAATGAAAGAGAACGCTGAAAATAAAAGGAATGTTATAATTGTAAAGACGTCGACAAGACTTTATCGAAAGGGTTTTTCTTAAGACAGTTCCATACCGATGGACAAGATACAACTTCGCTATATGCAATAACTGTACCAAACGGCTTCATAGTCCGGTCCGATAAGACAAAAACTAACTTCAAAAATACAGATAAAACGTGTGATGTTTGAAATCTGAATACATAATATCTTTTATTTGTTTCACGACTTGTGATTCTTTTAAAATAGAATAAAAATGATCAATTAATAGATGAACCAAAATGAATAAAAATGATATTTTTAGTGTTTTCCTACAGCACTACCGCAGTGATGTCAAATTCAGACTTTTAAACACATACGTCAGTGTCTGGCGATTTAGGTGATGAACACTTGTAAACAATCTATCGTAAACACCCGTATCCAGTCACGTTTTTAAAGATGGTTTTGTCAGAATGTGACAGTTGTAGATATATTAATTAAATAGTTTAATCTTACTTACATGAGTTGAAAAAAAGACTAGACGAATTTGACATTGCTTGTCAATACCATTTTTTTTAATATTCACGAGCCAATATCTTTAATGAAAATTGTACATGTACGAGGGCTAATTGAAAAGTTGTGAGCCTTGTGTGGAAGATGTTTAGCAGGGATGTCTTTTTCAACCCTACTTTTCTCTGACATTTGAAGTCTGTGTACGCGAAGACGGGTGTAATTTGGTCAGATTATGTTGAACAGGTTGGACAAAAGTTAAGAAGGCAAGTAACTTTTGCAAACTTAATAAAATCACTGAAAGGGTAATGATTCAATATTTGCATAAGAATGATCTAGACTATTACCTTAGGATGTCCTTACTTATATGGTAGCGACACTATGCTATGACACTCCTACATACAATGTATATTACAGTGAAAAGGTGGGTGGAAGCATTTAAGTAGACAGGCAGAGCTTGCGGATGACGCCCGTCCTGAACGGCCTGTCATTGTTACATGTACAACCCCAGAAATGTTCAATAAAGTCAATAGTATTATTTTGCCTGACAGGCGAGTTACAGAGAAAGAGAGAGAGATATATAGCCAATACAGTTTTGATTTCAACTTTTTCACTAATTTAAAAAGGAATTATGTTGAAAAAATAATACAATATACCCGCCAAAAGTCAAACCTTTGATATGAGGCTCACATCTTATCAATAAGCCCTCGTAAACAGACTGGCACTATCTCTTTAATCCTGTGTTTATAATCAAAATTTAAAAAAAGATGAAATGAAAGAGAACGCTGAAAATAAAAGGAATGTTATAATTGTAAAGACGTCGACAAGACTTTATCGAAAGGGTTTTTCATAAGACAGTTCCATACCGATGGACAAGATACAACTTCGCTATATGCAATAACTGTACCAAACGGCTTCATAGTCCGGTCCGATAAGACAAAAACTAACTTCAAAAATACAGATAAAACGTGTGATGTTTGAAATCTGAATACATAATATCTTTTATTTGTTTCACGACTTGTGATTCTTTTAAAATAGAATAAAAGTGATCAATTAATAGATGAACCAAAATGAATAAAAATTATATTTTTAGTGTTTTCCTACAGCACTACCGCAGTGATGTCAAATTCAGACTTTTAAACACATACGTCAGTGTCTGGCGATTTAGGTGATGAACACTTGTAAACAGACTATCGTAAACACCCGTATCCATTCACGTTTTTGAAGATGGTTTTGTCAGAAATGGACAGTTGTAGATATATTATCTGGATAGTGTATCCTTATTTTACATGTGAGACGATCAAAAACAAGAAGGTTTTGACAAGGCCTCAGATAATACCCAGGTTATCAAGTCGCTTCACTTATCTCAAGATTTTGAAATACGGATATTTAAAGCACATTTCCGATTTGATTTGTAACATATCTTGTAACTATATTTATATCAAGGTTTGGTAGGAAGCGATCTACAATGTATGAATGAATGGAAGATAATGTACTGACAAACTCCTCGATTTTAATGCCAGATTAATTCTATATCCGTTTTTTACAAGATAACAAAGAATATTGTAGATCAACATATTTTTTGTGAATTCTTATTTTCCATAAAACATAACAAATTATCCACAAGGAATATCTTACCTTGATCATATAATATATGCCTTCGAGTATTTCCTATGCTTCTATTACATGTTTATTATCGTAAATTTGACATTTTCATATAATTCACGATACTACACATGGATTAGAAGTATCGGAAACACTCAAAGGCACATATTATAGGAGTAAGTATTATCCGAGAAATCATCTCAAGAAAAAATGCAACGTCGAGCGTGTTAAACAAAGTTTAACGTGAAATGTTGTGACAATAAAACGTGACTATTAATAACCTTCGAAAGATATGCTAATTACAGTAATTAAGGTAAATAAACCCTATACTTCGTAACTGTATTTTCTCAAAGACACATGAAAGTCTTCTCTTTAATCATGATATAGGGGTGATGACACATTGAACAGCTCGCCAGTACCAACGATCATGGGCACTGTATGCGGTCGGCGACCGAGTCATTGTTGTTTTCCCCAACATCTTGTACTGTGATTTATAAATACTCATGTTTCGGGAGCGTTTCAACCACTATGTGGAAACGGCTTATACTCCCTGCTTTTCATTAGATAGTCAAATACCGTGGTCAAACTCAAGAAGGATATTATAAAGACCAACCTCTCCGTTGTGCATTTTAGACTCATGTACAATGAGACGTTCGTGTTGCTGCTTAATGTATAATCGTGATTGTATACATTATTTTGTTTATCAATTAAACATAATACTTTTGTTACTATGTTGTAAAGAGCTTCAATTCAAGTAATTAACAAATATATATATACATAGCTGTATGGATGCTGTATATTAGTATTGATATGATTAAAAAAAGCATTTCACAATGTCTTTTGTTCGAGATGTAAATTTACAGTTTGTTGACTTTTCTATTCTTGTATAAAATTGGTACGCTAATGTATACAAGAAATATATATAGAACAAATCGCAATTCTTTTTATTCCCGCAGTGCAACCAACGAGGATCGTGCTCATCGGCGATGATAGTGAGATACACACGTCAACTGCTGCACTATACAGCTGTTTCGTCCTCAAGGATGTTGCTAGGAGTTGTCTTAACTATAGTGTTGAAACATAACGGGAAGGCGGGTTCAACCCATACACTATATACATTTTAAACGTTATTTGAGGAGTCGTTTATTTCAAATTTGTAATACATACAGAGAATTTTTTACATTGTATAAATCGTGACACTGCTCAAAAGAGGTAGATTTGGACATCAATATTAGGAACTGATTTCTGCCTTTAAACCATGCTTAACAACAATAATGAGCGAAGGGTGTCAACCAATTTGATATACAATAGTGTATATCCTTCATACAATGTATAGCTGTCTATCAGTAGACAATATCGAAATTATTTTGATTCAGGTATTTGATGAAAGGTAACCATGCGACTTGTGTGGGACGAATTCGCTGTAGAGTTGTCTCCCATAGACTGATGATAAAATGTCTCCAAAACCCGTGATCGGTATATATACATTTATATTTATTTAGTATACGCTACCGCATAACTCAGCATCAGTCAAACGACTATAACAAGAATATTCATGCAACACAAATTCAGTGCATAGTCTAAATGGTGTACAGAATGAAACAAAACTAATGTGGTACTGATCCAAAGTTGACACAATTACTGCAATCCTCTATAAATGTTCGTAGTTCCTTCGTCAATTGATTCAACTTAATCAGGTCCTCATTACATTAACACAAAACAATTTAATAGTCTGTGATTGTATCAAATGCTACAAAATGTAAAAGATAATAAAAAGATCAAATGGCAAACGTTATATTTTTTTTCTGGTAGAAATCCATGATCAAATATTTCCATCGGCTAATGAAATTTAGTTATCGAGAAAAAACATGCATTTTACCAAGCCAAGAGTTTTCGGTGGTATCAAACGCAGGCATTCTATCTCGTTCGAATGGAGAAATTATACCATCATAAAGTGCTGGGAAGTGCAAGGGGCTGCGGTGGCCCAGTGGTTAAGGTGTCCCGACATTCTACCAATAGCCCTTTCCACCTCTGGATTGCGATGTCGAAACCCATGTTGAGCAGTTGCCAGGTACTGACCGTAGGTCGGCGTTTGTTTCCCCCGAGTACTTCGGCTTTCATCCACTTCCAAAACCTAGCACGTCCTTAAATGACCCTGGCTGTAAAAAAAAAAGCAGGGCAACTGAGCATTATTATCCTCGTCATTGCGTCTACAGTTTCCTTAAAAAACAAACAAGCAAATATAATATTTTGTTTCCGATGGTTGGCTTAACCGGTTAGATGAAGACCGTTTCCTCATACCAGGGTAGTTGACATATTGTAAACTGGCATATGAAGCATGTTCATTATCGTACGTACACAATATGTTTGACAATTGATAAGTTGATTATCAGTTATAAATGATTATTTATATAGTTTAGTTAAAGGAATAGTATGGTGCTATTTTAAACCATGGTGATGTGTAAGCTACTAAATGATGTGTTATTATACCAATATTAGTAACTTATAAATTGTATATTATTATAAAAACAATGGTAACACCAATATTGGAAACAAATGAAGGGGTGTTATTAAAATATTATTGGTTACTGATGAATTGTGTGTTATTACAATAACATTGGTAACTTATGAATTGTGTGTTATCATAATAATATTGGTAACTGATGAATTGTGTGTTATTATAATAATATTGGTAACTGATGCATAGGTGTACAATATTGGTTACCATGTACTTATAAATGGTGTGTTGTTGTGCCAATATTTTTAACGAAACAGTTTTATGATGCAGTTTAATTCATTTTTTCGGCATACTGTATATGGGAGATTTTGTAGTCCCCGAGGTTTACTGGAGCCTCCATAGCCACAGTTATCTCATTTGAGTAGTGGCATGGTACATAATATACACAGTTTTGTAGTACACGATTTGAAATTATACAGAGCTAGTTTAATTTTACTTCTAAATTCATAAATTAAATGGGTTTTACGCACCTAACCCTTCTGCTTCTCCGTTTGTTTAGAAATTTTTTATACCCACCCTTTCGCCCCTAGCATCACTAAAGAGTCCTAGGAGGACGAAACAGCTGTATGGGTCAGTTTAATTAATTTTGTTTGTCACACTGTATCTATTACTAAATTAAAGATGTGCAGCATATGTGTGTGTTACTTCATCTTATAAAACAGTGTGTTTATAACAATATTGGTAACTTAAGAACTATGTGATATGATTCTAATATAAATTACTTGTGAACGGTGTGTTTTTATACTAATATTGGTAAGTAATGAGTTGTACGTTATTAGATCATGAATAATAATTTCTTAATAACGTATGGTAGCTGATGGGGTGTTAACTTTCAAACGTAATGAAACGCATATGGTTAAACAGTGTCGACATCTGTTGGGTATTGTTTTTCCATATCAGCTAATAAGTGAAATAGACACCTTATTATCAAGGAAATGTGTAAAGATCAAAGGGAATTTCAGTGTTAATTTGATCATATGTACATAGATATCTTGGCATGTGAGGGAACTAAAATGACTAGCTACACTGACAAAAATGCTTATCTGATATTTCATATCAACGCTATAAACAGCCAGCAAAATATTGTCACTATGATACTCGTTAAATGAAAAGAATATTGAAAATGTGATATTTTATGAAAAATCATCAAGCATACTTGTATATCGGTTACTGTAAACCAACATATTTTCGCGAGCGATTAATTTTCGCGTATTTCGCGGGTGATTAAATTTACGAAAAACAATCGCCGCGAAACAGTTTCAATCAGAGGTACGCCAACTATAGGAATATTGTACACTGTACTGTACTGTACAAAAGATTTACGACCGAATTTATCGCGAAATTAAATCGCCGCGAAATAATCATTTTATATGAAACGCGAAATTAAGTCGCCGCGAAAATAAGTTGGTTTACAGTAATATAAGGGTTAAAAGATGAACATTTTGTTTTCATTTCAGGATGATTCGATGTTGATTAAATATGATGAGAAGATGTATATAAACAGTACACATTTAATGAAGAATATGTTGATGAGTATCGGTGGAACCTTTTATGACGTTCAAACAATTAATAGTTTGACATAATGATAACGTGTACGTATACAATTACTGCAGTGATTAAAGTTGTTGATGGCGTATTTACAAATCAACGAATAAGATATTTTGATGACGTCTACATAATCAACGAATTGGAGTTGGCCATGACTTGTACACAATCAGCAATGGTAAATGTTGATGACGTATACACAATGTTCATGACGTGTACGCAATCGACGATGGGAGATTCTGATGACGTGTACACAATCGATTATTAGATCCTAATGACGTGTACACAATCAACGTTGATAAATGTTAATGACGTGTACAGTTAGTGATGAGCGAAGAAGCGCTCACAATTAAAGATGTTAGTTTATGATGACAGTACACAAAGATGGGACCAGGGCCAAATGAAATTATCAAAACATTTTGATCGCTTCTAACTTAATTCTCCACCGAAATTATCTTCAGACGAAAACTGTAATGATGAGTTCCATGCATAACACGTTATAGATTATTTTAGAATCACGAAAAGTCATATTTCCTCATAATATTATGATTTCATATCAAGTTAACCGATGCAGTTATATACTACTCTTTTACAAAAAAATGACAGTATCACCTTATACTAGTAATAAAAGTATTGTGTGCTTTATAACTCCGCAGTACACTGACGAAGATCATAGTTCAACCCTCCAAAACTTAGAAGTAAGTACTTACTTAGAATTAAACGAAACAAAACTACTCTAGTATCATTGCTTTCTTCCACCTCAATGCTTCCAACGACATTATCTAACAGACGAAAAAGATCATGACGAGTTCTATGCATAACACTCTATAAATGATTATAATCATGAAAAGTCACAATTCCTCATAATACTATTATGATTTTGTATCAAGTTAACCAATAAAGTCTGTTATATTTATATGTATGCTACGACAGATAACAGTGTTACTCTACTAGTCTTAAATAATAAATACGCAGTACACCGCTGAGGATCATAGTTCAACGCTCCCAACATAAGAAGTGTGTTCTTACTCAAAAAGAATCGAAACGTAACATTGCTTTCTTCTTCCTGTAAAGCTGGAATTCTATACTGTTTGACAAAGGTACAAAGCAATGGATAAAGACGCGTAAATAAGTGTTTATTTATCATAATACCTGCAACAACAAACAAACTTGGATGACTTTCACACACGAGAACGCAATACAAAATATTCACAGCGCTCTATGAAATATGAACGGTATCCATTGAAAAAAAAACGTATTATGGTACATATTTGTAAGATAATCTTCAGGCATCCGATACAAGTTGCCCTTCGAATCATGGAGTCGAATTTGCTTTTCTCACAACACTTTTGCCAGTAAGGCTAGTCGAGTCGAGTACATATATATGAATCGCAAATGTACTTTATCAAAACATGGACTTGTAACGAAGTTATAACAATAGGATTGTTTTGAACGCCCAAGTGCTTAAGTGCAAAGAAGAAATAAAATATGCTTTACTTGCACTTCAAAAAAGAGCCTGCTGAATGTTTTTTTCTCCATCATATACCGGTGATCATTGCCACGTGGGTAGTTGCAATAGCGGTTCTGATATATGTTACATATACCATGTACAAGGGCACACCTCTTTGTAATATATAAGCTCTAAGTCTGGTTTATTTTACAGTCCCTAACTACACTGTTATTCTTATTCAAGCTTCCTAAGAGGAAAAATAAAGACAATTAATCCCTTTGAATACTGTTTTTTTTTGTTTTTATACATTTTCGTTTAAGAAAAAAAGGCAACTGCTCAAGCAAAATAACTGTGGGTTTAAATGATTGGGAAAGCAAAGTGAGGGTTAAACGTTTACACCGTCAAGCTAACCAGAAATGACGAATATTTCTATTGTTCTTTGAGGGGACAATACGACACTTTTCATCATCCTTACAGACTCCTCATTCCTCGGAATTAAGGGAAGGTCAAGTGGTCCATGTACATGAAAAATCAAGTTCAAAAGGGTTTTTGTACTTTAAACATTTATATTCAATATGTCTTTGCTTTGTGTTTTTGTATTATCTTTGGACTAGCCTGTCATTGAAGTACAAGTGTATATGCATCAGTAGCCTGGCTTCTGTTCAGATGACAGAATCAAGTGTAGAGGGCGTTGTCATGTCGTGTGATATGCTTCTGTAAGGCTGACAAGTCCACCAACACTCCGCTCCCCCAATACACCCCCTCCCTCCTCTGTGTATTTCAATGCAAATACATGTGCGTCGTTTCTTAAAATGTTTTGAACTGAAGGTTTTAATACATGCCTTATTTCTATCTTTCGTAGTACACCGATGTTGGAGCAGACACCTACATTACGACTTTCGAAATAAAACAAAATGGCTGTCGACTTTCCGAATAAGTTTTTTCTCGTTTTTTTGTCAAGATTTCGACAGTATAACAACGTAATGATTAGCAAAATATGACAGGAGATTTATCATGGTATAACACGTGGCTTATTTGATATATGAGGTGCTTGCTTAAGATTTTAAATTGTAAATAGTTATCAACTATTATTTTTCTATCATAACAAAAAAAGAAATTATAATGCAGACGGCTACAAAAACCGTTGCTATTGTCTTACTGTAAACTGTAACTGTGCATTAGCCAGCCCCCACACCTCATAAATCAACACGGTATGCATTGAAATATATTTTAGTATTTAAAGCTTCTGTCCAGTTAAATATATTAAATGCGCACAGCACTGTGAATTTGTCAACTGACCTAATTTACTTTGTATAGGATTCTTGCTTACTTAACGGTATTTTACAAAATCTTTCAAATATCAAATGTAGTGAAAATGAATCCTCGCCAAACTTAGAATTGTCACAGTAATCACTTGGGTGTTTTTCGCCTACAATAATCATTTCACCGGCTGTCGTCGATGAAGCAGAAGACGCTTACTCTTCCGGAACACCTGGTCTTACTCTCTTGTGCTTTTACAAGAGTATCCATGTAGGTCTTTCCTTTGTTCCTATTTTGCCCCTAGTTTAATCGATTTTGAGTTCGGATTATGGTTTTATTGACGCTTTGGTATTCTCTGATTTTTTTTTTCACCAAAACACAAGTATTGACAGAAATAGGGAAAGATAATCTGGACCTTGAAATATGCCGGCAGGGAAGGGGTATCAGCACTATGCTGTGGTTTAAGGACTCACACAACTAAATAATTTACTATAAGTTATTACTAAGCTTTAGAGCTAATAACTTTAATATTTGAAGTTCAACACTAGTGACAACTGCCTGGATTCACAGATACATACATGGCAAAGACTTCAAATGACATTTTATTAGAAGTTTCGTGGCATTTTAGCTCGCTACGGGCGTCTGCTTCGGACAACTGGAAATTTACATATCAAACCAGTGAAATGGGACGGGAACACCCTCTGACTTTTGACCCCATATCAATCCGCCATCACATATCAAAATCTACCAAAAGTATACATTTTTGTAAAGTTAAATATCTATAAATTTCATTCAATGCAGAATATGTCAACAATTACCTAATTAGATTATTCAGAATCACTGTACTTAGCCGGAACAAATTTTCGGTAGGGACTACAAACGTATGAAACACTTCGTGATAGGCTGATTTAGTTGTGTGATTCCTTAACGGTAGAGAAACTTGTCCGGAATGTATGTGGAGTTTTATATTCCCATATGTCCTCACTTTGGTATTATACATAAATCTGTCAGCATTTAATTCTAACATAAAGTTGGCCCCTAGCATCACTGATGAGTCGCAGAGGACGAAACAGCTGTATGATGCAGTCAAATTCATTTTTTTCGGCATACTGTATCTACTACTGAATTTTAAAGGTGCAGCATTTGTGTGTTCGTCAAACGTTTCTTTTTTTATTTTTGTGCAAAGCAATTACACTGAGATAGACAGTCTTGAGAAATGAGACAATCCAATATCATTAATAGGATATTGTATTGCCAATCATGTTCTCTTCTTAGCGTGCGTGACACGGGATGGTCATTATTGTATTTTGATAATTATTAGGCCTACATAAAAGATTAGCTGCATATTGTTTCAACAACATTATGACTATCGTTCACGGCTCCACTTCCTCAGTGAGAAAATCATTCTACTATTTCACACCAATTTGATCCATCGCCTTCAATTCATTCATGCCTCGACAGCAAAGCGATACTTGACAAAATAATGAAACAGAACCTTCATGGTATTAAAGGAGGAACGAAAAAATTCGTGGGTGTAGAATTACTGCCAGATTCGACCTCCAAACCTGAATGAAAATACGTCAAAGGAAGTGGTGGTTCTTACGACAGGAAGGCGCACTTCACTTGATTTTCCTGTTTTCAAGCAGGTCAATGTAGCATTGGTTTCGGTAAGATCACGTCATAATTTTGTCATTCATAAAACAACAATATTTCCTGATGCAATCTTAACGGAATAAACCGTTATACACGTGATATATAATCAACACGCCCACAAATTTTGCTTGTCCAATTAAAATTACAGAATGAGCTGGAGTGAAAGAACATTCGTTTTACTCGGTCAAGAGTTATGCTTCCCACACAATTACGATATCGCTTGAGAGAATATGGTGGCAACTGATATTCGAAAGCAAAAAAAATAACTGCATGAAATGCAAAAGCATGCAGTAGTGATTCTAAAACATTTGCTATATATTGTAAAAGATTATATAATGTTGATATTGATATTTCAAAGTGTCAATAAGGCATGAATGACCTCGCTGCCATTTGTTGTTTTCTGTATATTATTATAGCAACCGTGACCTTGGTATTGACCTGTAAACCTTGAAACACAATTGTGTTCGAGGTATACTCATAATCGTACTTTTCATGGCGGCTGGCATAGAAACACGGTTACCTTTGATATATGAAAGACATCTGGTCAAAAAATGGAGAATAACAAAGCGTAAAATGGAGACCCTAACAAAAGTACAACAGAATAAGACCAAGTGTTCCGGAAGAGTAAGTGTCTTTTGATTCGTCGACGACGTTCACCATGTAAATCTACCCGTATGTCACATACCGTTAAGTGCCATGGCCTCAAAGTGAAAAGTTAGACATCACTCTCCATCACTACAAAGTCCTAATAGGCATATTAAGGAGAAATCAAAAACGTCAATCTTCATATCATAAAAATATACAGAATATTTCTCAAGGAGACCAAGATGGCGACAATAAAGCTTGCTCTTAGTCTTTACCAACCTGCATCTCTCGAATTTCTGTGTAGAAGAAATATTGACCATATTTTAGGATCGAGAGTTCAAGGGACCGAGTCCTATTTTCAATATGTGATTTGTACCATTCTGTCCTTGTATAACCGATAGAACGCCACTTTCTTGCTTTTTCCTTAGACGAAAATATAAAAAACACCTACAATATGTAAAGAGAGATTGGGTTTGATTGATACAACGACTCCTGGCAGGTCTTACAGAGGTATTACGAGGATGATTTCACAGCCCCGCCATTCATCGTTTGTCTGTATGCACGTTATGTGGCGATGGAACAGCTTGATACAGAGAGATTTGTTGTGTGCGCCACATGCATTGCCAGGTTTCGAGACAAGAGGATGCTGCAGTTTGGTGCAATAACACTCAAATGATGTACTTTGTTTACCCAGTCAGATTGCATCACAGTGTCTCAGTGAAACGCTATTACAGATGGAGATTAGCGCGAAACGGTATAATTGGACGCGGTAATACGGGAAATTGTCGCACTCCTATTATTTCTAGTTTCCAGCCCTTTTAATAGGAAAGTTTAAATCAGTGATAATTTTCTCTACTGAATTTTACTACTAGCTTATCTCCCCCTAGTTTCCAACTCTAGAATCAGACATGCAAGTGATCAAAATTATTTGACTATTTTTTTCAATTTATGTATACTATTCTAGAGACGGGAGCCAGTCTATGTTGAATCGAATAGTAACAGTTTAGGATAAAACGTTAGTTTATCAATACCATTTCAATTGACTTATATGTTTACAGCATTCATAGTTATTGTTAAGTAGTTATATTTTAGCTCATTTTTTACCACTGTTCTTGAAAGATAAGACTACCTGTATTTTATTGTGGACTTTTCGCTACTATTATTTAATATCATGAAATTGATAGATGACGTAACACACACATTAACCTTTTAAATTTAGTAATGTATACAGTATGCCGAAAAAACTGCATCATACCGTTGTCTCGTCCTCCTAGGACTCTTCAGTGATGCTAGGGCCAAAATGTGGGAATCCACAATTTCTAAACTGATTAAGGAGCGGAAGAATCAGGTGCGTAAAACCCTTTTATTTTTTTTAATTTAGAAGTGAAATTAAACTTCATCTATATAATTTCAAATCGTGTACTACGAAAATGTGTACATTATGTACCGTACCACTACTCAAACGAGATAACTGTGGCTATGGAGACAGTTGATAGTCTGTCTTTGGAAAAAGGAACTTCGAGAAGTGTTTAAATGATGACGTAACACACTCACAAGCTGCACCTTTTATATGTTGTAATAGATATTAGTACAGTAGAAAAAAAATTAAACTACACCATACAGCTGTTTCGTCCGTCTTAATCAATGGTCAGTGATGCTTTGGGCCAAAAGGTTGGAATCGAAGTTTCCTAAACTATTGTAAAAGTAGACTGATAAATATCATTTATCTAGAAAATTGCATGAAGGACACATTCGTCTTTCCTTTCAACCTCACGCCTACAGTATGGCGATTATGATAAACTCTTTAGGTAATGACATGAAGTCCAATTATTTCCTTTCATCAGTAGAAACATTCTACCCTCATTTACCTTTAGTGTTACATTGTTACAGATTATTTCCTCATTCAAAGCCTGTTGCAATGTTCAGACTTTCTATTTTGAGATTCCATGTTCTCCCACACTTTACAGGTTCATTCCCAGTTTTGCAAGGGAAAATTATTCCAAAGCGTCACTAGCGTGCATCACTTTATGCAGTGTAACAAAAGAAACGTCACCAATTTCGTCAAACATTGCAACTGCCATTGTTGATAGCGCGGTGTGCTGAATTCACATTACAACTTATTTTACGTTAGGAAAATGTGGGAGAAAATTAATCAATCAACCCTGTATAATAATGCTCATTAGTGTGTTTACTTGTTGTGATTGATAGTTGATGTTGTGAAAGCCCTGTGCTAAAATTCATAAATCTTTCTCAGTCTACATCACACAGTGGTGACAAAAGATGATTCAGTCTACATAGTGGACAAAATCATGTTCGTTGGCATGATCTGATTGTTAATGGTGACCTACATACATCTCAGGACTTGACAGGATATCGTCGTGATGGTACCGGAAGTGGTGAAAAGAACGCCGCATATTATAACGACTATATTACGAGGGGATTGTTGTTTTGATCCCTTTTAAGAATTAGCGATTTTTAATGCATCAGTTTCTGTTCTTCTTGCTGTCTTTTCCCGTCGACCATCGTGGTCCAATGGTGTAAGATACGTGTGTTGACGATACGGCATAAAACGTTTTAACTTCTGCCATCATCATTCTAAGCCCTGGTAATAGCGTAATTTTGATAAACTGTTAACTTTACTTTGCTGTAATCTGGCAGGCTCGATAGCATCAAAAGAAACAAACATTAATAAATTATAATTGTATATACATTTACACTCCATTTATCTATATATTAAGTATCTACTTTCAAATTTTATTAATTTGGGTTCAAATTTATAACACATCTCTTAATGCATTGTTTTGAATAATATTTTAATATGTTTAGCGATAAATTTCCCCAAATGTTCATATAGTTTGCATGGGTTTGTATAAGTTATCTACAATATAAACGAGGTTTCGATCGTGAGAAACAAATATCGTTTCCTCTTCAAAGTTTCCTTTTTCAAAAGGTTTGAGAAAGTTTCAGATGTTTGTGTTTATGTTTTTAACGTGTTTTCTTTCTTTCTATTAAAAACAACATTTGCGACTTAGACTAGCGTCTAATGCATTTGTTGAAACTCGTGAACAATAATATCTACAGAGTGGATAACTTATCATAATCTAACATCGTTTTAACACAGTAATTAACAAAATTCTACAAACACATGTGATACCGTGTCAGCGAACTAGAAGCTGATAATTAAGTATGTCTTATTCTTGACCCGCCTGTGTAAGATGAGTTCCTTGTGATATTGCCTTTGTCTGCGGGAGCATTCAGGCCGGATTATTAACATGTAGCTCTGTCTGAGGAGATGCTGGGCCGGATTATGAAGCTCCGTGACAATAAACACTTACACTCCAGACAATGGTATACTATGTATGTATATTTAGCTGTGGTTAATTACAAAGAGATTTGTTGCTCGGCATTACCTGACTGGTATCGCCTCGGAGGAAGGCTTGAGAGGGGGGATGATTGTTATACTAAACATGTCGTTTGTATGTGAACAGGCAACACAGATGATGAGAAACAGAATACGAAACAGATAGATGGAATATCTTCAATTATAACATGCCACATGTCTACACTAGCAAAATGGGCAAGAGAATCTAACAATTTTGAAATATTTAAAATAGCTTTCATTACCAATTTGGTTTCAAATGACAATGTGTTTTGAACGGAATCAAAAAGTGATTTTCATCAACCAAAGACAATGTGGTAGTCCTTTTCCTCTGTCAATTTACATGGTAATCTTTTGTCAATGACAATGCGGTTGTCTTCTTCTTGTGACAATGAAGTTGTCTTTTGCCTATAATGGTAGTATTTTGTTCATGACAATGTGATTGTCCTTTGTCAACGACAATTAAGTTGTCTTTAGCCTAACCAATGCCAATATAGATGTCATTTTCCCCCGAAAATGTAGTTGTCCTCTGCTTGTGACAATGTATAGTTGTCCTTTGCCATAGAAAATATATTTGTCTTTTGTTAATGAAAATGACGTTGTCTTTTGTTAATGAAAATGAGGTTGTCATTTTCCCCCGACAATGTAGTTGTCTTCTGCTTGTGAAAATGTAACTGTATTTTGCTTATGACAATGTATAGTTGTCCTTTGCCAATGATAATGTGATTGTCTTTTGCCAATAATAATGTGATTGTCTTTTGCAAATGCAACTGTGATTGCTATTTGTCTACTGAAATGTGAATTTGATTGGAAGCAAACAAGGTTGAGTTGAAACGATGATTGGGACGTTGCTGTACGCATACGACAATATTGTTTTCATATGAAGTGGTTGACATACACATCACACTGACAGGATAAGAGGCTTTGGTAGGATGTATTTATTTGAAACACTTCTACTTTAAGCTGTCCAAAACGTTGACACTGACACACGAATGAAAGAAGATATCCTATGACCTACTTCCGACCTGGCCGGGCTAATTATATATAAATGACATCGCCGAAAATTTGCGATTTTCTAGGGCCAATACATTCTCAACGTGTACTGGCATCAATTTATTCATAAATAGCATTGTTAGACTACGTGCTATATTAAACACTGGCTCGAATTCATTTAAATTATACTTGAGTCTTCATGAATAGCATTTTAACACTATTTCTCGTCCATTCCCCCTCATTTTTTTCTATTCGACCATTTGGCCTATAGGTTATATCAATGTGTCCCAGCCCCTGTTAAAATTGTCGTTATTAGAATGCTGAGGGGCAGATAACGTGTGTTTAGCGAGGAGTATGAAATACATTTGACTATCTATTTACTGGTATTTACGTGATAGGATACGTACTACACCCGTACTACAATATCTCCTTACCGTTTACACCCTGTAACAGGCTGTTTAGGGGGCTGTCTACCTCCGTCTCCTGTCACCTAGTAACCAGGCACGTCTCCTGTTCGGGCCGTACATCACTAATGGCCGCCTCCGAAGACATCCGTCTTTGTACAAAATCGGTATAACACCCCGTAAAATCCGTGTCTCGTTTCACAGAAATTACTTAAAACCTGAAATTTGTAAGATTTATATGTCATCTGGAAATACAGTCATTAGAAGGATTCCCTCAACCAGAAATCAGAGTTAAATTATAAGTGGAATGTTTTAGTTATTTATAATACGAAATATTGTAAGGGTGTTATTTATATATAGAAAAAACCTTATTGTTATGCTTCATGACAATTAAACGGCATCTTCTTACATTTTAATTCATCTCTACGTTTTCAATATGGTCTGTCTTCAAAACCTCATTGTATCACTTCCGTGGATAAAATGATAATAGATATGTTCATCATCTTGCGAAAATAGTATTAACGCTGTAATGATGAAATGTTCAGATTTCGTGCTAGAGCAACCTCGCTTCATTCAAGATGTACTAGAATAAGTTTTGGTAAAAAATATTTAAACTAGATTTTGAAGAATGTACTAGTGACTTTGTTGTAGATAGATAATAAACAGTTGATCACCTCTATGCAAGTAAAAAACTCCTATTGTGTAAACGAGTACCTCGTGTCTTTCTTATAACCGGTGCAATGCAAAAGTAACAGGAAATCAGGTTACACAAACGAAATTTATATGACAGTGGCGTAGCTTCCGTGCATGCAAAAACTAAACGTTGTGATCATTTGCCGTCAGCTTCAGTGGGGTTTCTCCCCTGACCCCAAGCGGGGCTTCGCCCCTGGACCCCAGGTATGCATATCCCTTACCACCCCCAAGTAGAATAGAATTTCATGTCTTTAAACATAGGACTCCAGGTAGACTCAGAGTGGACCAGGAGTGCACTCCAAGTTCATAGGGAGTCCAAACGGAGTGGACTCCAAGTTTACCTGGAGTCCAAATGGAGTGCACTCCAAGTCCAAACGGAGTGCACTTGGGTGTAACCTTTAGTCTACACTCAACTGTAGCTACGCCACTACATGGTAATATTTCCGGATGGATTGTGCTCTGAAGAAGAAGTTGTTGACACTTGTTATTGTCAATATTTAATCCATGAACGCAGCGTCAAGTTTCCAATAGACAACAAAGCCTCCTTGAATGTGCACGAGCAAAACCATAATGTGCCATATATATAGGAATTGGTGTAATGTTATATAGTTTCTGATTAATTCATTTAATTCATTATTTGTCTCGGCTGTATCTTATGCTATGTTATAAAGGTGCAATACCCGTGTGTGTCTTTTGTACATATACAATCCTTTCATTAGCGAAATGGTGGAGAAAGTAAATTTCTGGCTGATTAAGACATTGTTTGTAAATCCTGACTTTGAAATGTCATACATACCAAATGTAAATAAAACTTATTTAATACCTGCAGCATTTTGAGCATATTTTCTACAAAGTGATTTTTAAACACAAAATACATAGCTTTGTAAGAACATCATACAGATCAATTATACATGTACAAATGTACATGTAACAGACACAATTAAATTGATAGAGATTTTAGAAGTTCAATGACCCGTGTCTGTGACAATTAATTCTAAAGCAAAGCCTTATTATGGTTTCCTTTTTGAAAAAAACATTTCCAAATCTTCATAAAATGGCCACATTAGTGGAATACGAACGTCGTTTGTGCTTAGGTGTAATGACCGGTTGATTTATTGAAGGTGTCTCGTTACAGCACATCTATCTCGTTCTTATAGCAGCATCTTCACGTCGTTCTGGGCTTTATTGTTGGGTCCTCGTGTGTCTTATCTATATAAGTATACGAAGACAAGATAGGTTGCGGAAAATCTAACATGTTTCGGTGATAAAACAGCCGACTTGTAAAATTAAAAGTGACTTTCACTACGCAAGGTAGTCTAAATAGTGTACTGTTAAAAGGTTTCCTATATGGTTACTTTTTTACCAGACTAACCTAAAAAGATGCAACAAACTGTATAGTCTACTCTAGGAGAAAGACTGAGAGTATAAAAAAACACGTATTACTGGACATTATACAGTTGTTGAC